>JAPMLY010001451.1:5000-15000 GCA_026401115.1 Tetraselmis chui | reverse complement strand
TGTAACCACAAACTTGTCGGCGTACTGGCGGTAGGTGATGGAGGAGCCGCTGGCGGGCGACAAGTCGGCGTACAAGGCGGAGATGCGCGGCTGTGAGTTGTGGTTGCCCTGCGTCACCTCCCACTCGGAGTCGCCGGAATCGAAGGTAAGGAAGCCGTTGCTCCCCACGAACACGCGAGAATAGGTGGTGCCGAAGAAGGGAAATGAAAAACCGCCGGAGAAGGTCACCCCCTGCGAGTCGTCGTCACCTAGGCTGAGCTCGGTGTGCCCGGTGGTGTCGTGCAGGTAGCCATTTGCGGGGGACTGGCATATGGCGTAGTCCGGGGCAGTGAAGGTGAGGGTGGTGTCGGACAGTGAGTCGTCCACGCCGCCGTCGAAATGCTGGAAGGGGCCGCGCAAGGTGGGGCTGGGCGCGGGGGTTGGGCCCGGAGCGGGGGTGGGGCCGGGGCTGGGAGCGGGACCGCTGCCGGGAGTGGGCAGCGCGGGTAGGTTCCACTGCTGCGTCACGACGGTCTCGATCCAGGAGCGCGCGGTGCTGATGCGCGAGTACACGCCGGGGTACTCCTTCTCCGCACACCCAATGCCCCAGCTCACCACGCCCACCTGTACGTCCTCAGCCGCGCTGGAGCCGGCGATGATGATAGGGCCGCCACTGTCGCCCTGGCACGCGTCCTCGCCGCCGTCGGTCTCGTCGCCGGCGCACAGCATGCTGGCCAGAATACCACCGCCGTAGAGCGTGTTGCAGCGGGAGTTGCTGACCACGGGTACGTCGACGTGCTTCAGCACGTTGGACATGGAGCCGCCAGAGCTGGTGGTGCCCCAGCCCATAACTGTCAGCTCCACCCCGGAGGCCAGACTCGTGGAGCCGTCGTCGAGCATGAGGGTGGGCGCGGAGGAGGGGCGGTCCAGAAGGAGTAGCATGAAATCATTGTCCATGGAGTTACCGTTGTAGTTGGGGTGAAGCTGCTGCTGCACCGTGAAGATGTCGTACCCGCTGTCCCGGATGTCGTGCGCGCCGATCCAGACCTCGGAGATGCCGTTCGCACAGTGGGCTGCGCACATCACGACGCGGGGGGCGATAAGGGCACCTCCGCAGCCCACGGAGTTGCCGTACACAATGTTTGCCATGTAGGGGTAGCGGCCGACGGGTGCCTCGCCGCCGCCAACGATGAGAGGGACGTATGTCTCCGTACTGATGGGGGGGAGGGTGGTGCCGAAGGTGGGCTTCATAGCGGCCACAGCAGCCGAGGGTTGCTTGCCGCCCTTGGGGCTCTGCTCCTGCTTGGGGAGGTCCTGGAGCAGCGAGCGAGTGGCGGAAGCTGGGGCCGAAAAGGCCAGCAGGAGGCCGAGGGCCAGGGCCACGCAGGCGGTTCGCGCCTTGTAACTCATATCACCTGGCACAATCTGCCACAGAGTGTGGTAGAAGCGAGTTCCCCGGGTGGTCGGACAGCGTGCAGATGAGGACCGTACGTGCGGTGAAGACCGGGAGGTAGCGGTGGTAGTCGCTCTGTGTGCCTGTAACTCAGGTGCTACATCCAGAATGTTTGACTCACAACTTGCGGTTTGCGGTGCTTTTATAGCAATCGTACCGACAACCGCGTACAGGTACCCGTACAGCATGTACCAGCATAAACGTCGCGATACTGACGATAATTAATGGAGGGGCGGGATCCCCAATCTCTTTACTGTATTAGTTGATATTTTGTCATTCATGGATGATTGCTTCGACCGTCGACGCACGGTACGCCGTATTTTGCTACACAACAGTACATCATGCACGCATGTATCTTTCATGCTGTAGTATTCTCTAATCAGTATCAGTTCATGTACGGGAGGTAGGGCTTTTGAACATATGGCTCGCCGCAGCCGCTTCCAATACGATGAAATATATATGATAGCGATGCATCACTCCGTACATATATCTAATAACTAAAATTATATACTGGTGCCAACCTGTACCAGTACCGAAATTGATTAATATCGTCGTTGTCGCCATTACCTTAATACCTGGTCGTTCGTACCTTGAAGCCAGCGTACAGGCAAATTACCAGTACATGTACAGATGATTATCGCTACTGGAACCTGTACCTGTACGCTGCCCAGCAGAGATATTTTTCTACCTCAAGCCATGACACGCGTCGCGACTACAGCATCAGTGTTCCTTTCTGTGTTCCTTCTGCAACGTGGAAGGATTCTGTGCGCCTACCTGTACCGTCGCAAATCGACCGCGATGAGCGTCCAGATGAAAACATATTGAAATCGCTACTCCTACAGGCAGCGCAGCGATACTCCCCGCCTCGAGCGAGATTTGATTCATATGTAATTTGATTATAAGAAGAACAAGATGAGCACGGACAGGAAAAATGGAAGGGGAAACAAAGGGGCAAGGGTGACAAGAGGATCACGGAATCTAAAGCACGGCAAAAGGAAGCACTACATTGTGCACACACCTAGCAGCTTAAAATAAGGAAACTCCTAGGCCACGCCGAGAATGCAACACGTGGAGGCGACAAGCGGCGCCTCACGCGCCGCTCGAGGAAGCATGGGGACGCTTGCGGCCCATGGCGCGGGTGAAGAGCGCCGTGGCAGAAGAAGGTATCCTAGCCGAGGAAGAAGCGGCCTCCACGCCGTCTCCGGCGGCGGACAAACCGCGCAAGACGTTGTCCGCGTGAGCAACATCGACGGCGAGAGAGACCTTTCGACGCCATGAGGCCAACAACCTGCCCACATGCATCCCTTTAGAGGCGGCGGCTTGCTTGGCCAGCTCCGTTTGTTTGTTTGTTTGTTTGTTTGTTTGTTTGTTTTGTTTGTTTGTTTGTTTGTTTGTTTGTTTGTTTGTTTGTTTGTTTGTTTGTTTGTTTGTTTGTCTATTGTTTGCTTTTTGTTTTATCTATTTTATTTATCTGTTTTTCATTTATATTTCTTAATTAACTAATTAATTAATTAATTTCTTTATTTATCTGTTTGTTTGTTTGTTTGTTTGTTTGTTTGTTTGTTTGTTTGCTTGTTTTGTTTGTTTGTTTGTTTGTTTATTTGTGTGTTTGTGTGTGTGTTGTGTGTGTGTGTGTGTTGCTTGTTTTATATGTTTTATCTAATTTATGTGTTTGTGTGTGTGTGTGTTTATTTGTGTATGTGTGTGTGTGTGTGTGTGTGTGTGTGTGTGTGTGTTTGTTTGCTGTTTGTTTGTTTGTTTTTACTGTTTGTTTGTTTGTTTGTTTGCTGTTTGTTTGTTTGTTTGTTTGTTTGTTGGTTTGTGTGTTTGTTTTGTTTGTTTGTTTATTTGTTTGTGTGTTTGTGTGTTTTTTGTATTTGTTTGTTTTGTTTATTTATTTGTTTGTGTGTTTGTTTGTTTGTTTGTTTGGTTTGTTTGTGTGTTTGTTTGCTTGTTTGTTTGTTTGTTTTACTGTTTGTTTGTTTGTTTGTTTGCTTGTTTGTTTGTTTGTTTGTTTGTTTGTTGGTTATGTGTGAATTTGTTTGTTTGTTTGTTTATTTGTTTGTGTCGTTTGTGTGTATTGGTTAGTTATTTAGTCAGTTAGTCAGTTAGTTTAGTTTATTTAGTTTGTGTGCTTGTTTGTTTGTTTGTTTGGTTTGTTTGTTTGTTTGTTTGTTTGTTTGTTTGTTTGTTTTTTTGTTTGTTTGTGTGTTTGTTTGTTTGTTTGTTTGTTTGTTTGTTTGTTTGTTTGTATCAGTGAATTGTGTGTGCGTTACTTGTGTTTATTTGTTAGTTCGTTAGTAGTTACTTGGTTAGTTAGTATAGTCAGTGTAGTCTATGTGTAGTGTGAGTTAGTTAGATTAGTTTGCTTGCTTGTTTGTTTGTTGTGTGTTTGTGTAGTTTGCTCGTCGTGTTTGTTTGTTAATGTAGGTTGTATTTGTTTGTTTGTTTGTTTGTTTGTTTGTTTGTCTTGTTAGTTACATTGTTTGTTTGTATGTGTGTTTGTGTGTGCGTTCTTGTGTTTGTTTGTTTGTTTGTTATTAGTTACTTTCTTTGTTTGTATGTGTGTGTCTATGTGTGTGTGACTGTTTGATTGTATGTTCATTTGTTTTTTGTTGTGTGTTTGTGTGTTTGTTTGTCGCTTGTTTGTTTCGTTTGTAGGTTGTATTTCTTTGTCTAATGTGTTTGTTTGTTTGTTTTCTTTTGTTTCCTTGCATGTGTGTGTGTGTGTGTGCATGTGTGTGTGTTTGGTTGTGCGTGCGTTTGTTTTGTTTCATTTGTGTGTGTGTGTGTGTGTGTGTGTTGGTTTGTTTTGTTTCTATCTTGCATGATTGTTTGTTTGTTTGTTTGTTTGTTTGTTTGTTTGTTTGCTTGTTTGTTTCGTTTGTTTGTTTGTTTGTTTGTTTGTTTGTTTTATGTTTGTTTTTGTGTTTGTTTGTTCGTTTGTTTGTTTGGTTTTTTTTTTTTCGCAAGTGAGGATCTTCTTAGCCTTGAAGCGCGTGATGTAGATGAGTCGCGCTTCCCCCGCTGAGGCCACTGCTTGACGTGTACGTAGCGCGGCGTCGATGAGGGAGTAGGCGTAGGCTTTCTCGTCGGGGGTAGAGGTGACCGCGAATCGTTTCCACAGGAGGTTCGAGTGCCGAGTCGGCGGCGGGACGTAAATATACCATAGCATAGTAGGTGTCGAATGATATATTTGTAGCCACATATCGGATTGGAAGCGACTATCGCGGCTGCAGCGAGCCATATGTTCATAAACCCTACCTCCCGTTCATGTAATGATATTGATCTGAGAACATTACATAAGGTTAATTATGTTTATTCTCGCCGCCACCGTCACATGCGCATGTGCGGCTAAGCTTGGCTCGGGGGCCCGAGAGCACGGAACTTGGTAGCGGTGAGCGTGACGCCTGCCCGTCAATTCGTGTTACTTTCTGTCTCGGCGCTCTCTTACTTTGTGGCAATGCGCAGTACCCGTACACACAATTTTCTTTTTCTATTGTCTGCGGTCACCCGCCGTCACCGGCTCCGGTGCGTTTTATTTGTACCATCGCGAGCGTAACCATCCCGGGATTTTTTATCCGTCCCTCGACCCGCGTCCGGGTACAACTGCCCGTAACGCCCCTATTCTCGGTATCCTCGAGATTGCTGGCCGCTACCAATACCGATACAACATTTGCCCGCGCGAAGCCATCCCCGTTCAAGGCTCAGGACATCGGCGTGCATCATCGCCATCCTTGTACGTGTACTTAAACTTCAATACTTCTCTCACCCCGGCAACTTTATTTTAGTCACTACCCGTACTCGGACCCTGCCATTCGCAAGGTCATCCGTTATTGCTTGGCGCACCATTGCCTGCATGTACGGTGTTGTATGACGGAGTTTCCACTCGACTCTTGCGCGATTGGTACACGGGTACCAACTAGCTTTTTGCTTATACGCGATCGTCTCCATTGCGGGCTTCAAGGCTCCCCATTACAAGCAACGCGAGGCTAGAGGCGCGAAGGACCGGCATCGAGGAGCCCACCACGTCGGCCACGAATCTTCACTCCATGGCACGCCACAACGCTACCTTGGGTGATTTCTTGTACAACTCAAGTCATATACCCCCCTCCACCTCTTTGACCCCGTGTGCTCTACCTGTTTTAGGACGCGACATACGTGCCACCTCGGATGGCCGCCGCGGCGACCCGGCCGAGACATAGTCATCGGTGACCTCCACCGCCACCTTTAGGCCGGTCGTCCGGCGGTGGGGTCTGGTCGTGCCCTGTGGTCCCCACCCCGGGTGACCTTCCCAAACCATCACCTAATTCTCAAGCGCCTTTGCATGCCTTACGACCATGCAATACTCCGTCTCGGTTTTTACCCCCCGTGGCTATTGGCGACGCTATGCCGGAGGCGTATGCTGGCGTCGGCCTCACAGTGACCATCCGCAAAAACTGTTTATTGTATTCCCCTGCTTTGGGTGTCGGTGATTCTTTCGATAACTTACCCAACGGCCACATCATGCGGGGAGTAAATGTCTCCACGGAATGGACGAAAGTATTGGGGGGGCCAATGGGTACATCCGATTTTGCTCGAGACGTGTTCGAAACGGCCTTAAGTAAGTATGAGGCCTACGGGGAACGTCAAAGGGGTCTAGCGGCCCACCGGCACTCTCACACTGCGCTTCGTATCCATCAACATTGCAACCGCCGCTTCGGACACTTTGCCCGTACAGTCCCCCACGGTCATGGCAGGGGCGAGGGCTACGGTGACACCGTCGTGACCTTCCTCGAGCGCGCTGACAATGCCACCCTAGATGTGGCGGCTGCGATATTGGGCCTTCCCGCAACTAGCCTACCCCGCAACACTCGCTCGGAGATGTCTCCTCCCCTACGTTTCAGAGGCATGGGGGTGGGGGACTTGGTTGCCTTGGCGGATGCTGCCCATGTCGGAGCGGCCGGTTTGGCAGTGGGCTCAGCTATCCGTTTCCTTACATCGCAAGATTTTCGCGTGCGCGGCGATTCCCAAGACGAAGTTATGATGGAGCCGACCATGTATGGACGGCTAGCGACTACTATGACCACATCCGTTCCCCGAAGGCATGATACACCGGAAGGAGAGGACGGCGACAACGAACCTATGTGGTCGTTAGATTTCGCTTCGTCATGGGCGCGCTTAGATGCCGCGTGCGGTTCCCACGCCCTTGCCGAGTCCGAACCCTTGATATCCACAGCCTTAGGGATGCTTCCCCCGCGACGTCCAACGGCGGCTCACGCAGGCTGCGTAGCCATAGCCTGATCAAACAACGAGCAAATTGCTCGGTCCCTTGATGGCCTACCCTCGCTCGTACATCTTTCTGCGTTTGCCACGGACATTTTTCCAAAGCTACAAGCCGATATCAGTGAGCTCGTCAACTTGCTTCGCTTCGCGAAGCTCGCTCCCACGTTTTCCAACCGCGCTCGGCCGGAGTTTAGGCGTTTTGTATCTCGTCTTGGCCACAGCGCCCTTGCGTTTTTGGTTTCGGACCCGCCTACTTCGGGTCGCCTTTGCGAGCTCCGTGACAAGTTCCCTTGGCACTTCGACGCAGTTTTCCGCGTCGCGGTCTGTCGCATCTTCGGTCTACCCTCATCCCGCATCCTCTCGACTCTACGCTCCCCCACTGCTTATGCTTCTTGTCATCTCTCGGTTCAAGCTGTGCGGGGTACGTTCGCGTCGGCGGGGGTGACGTGTCGGATGTTGCGTGGGCCACTGCTTTTGATGGCCATTTGGTTCGATGCGGTGGAGATGCTTCGGTCCACACCGCTTGCTCTTGTTTATTGACGGCTCTTGTGGAAATCATCTCCGAGGTTTGTGGCGCACTCGGAGTTGGCGTCGAGGTTCTCACAGATCCCACGATGTTAGTTCAACTCCCCGACGGCAACGACGGCCTCCCCGCGGATGTGGATGTCTTGCACTATCACGGCATCCGAGGCTCAAAACTTGAAAACTTGCCCTTGATGCCATGGTTTCCGGTTTGCTCGGCGTTTCTAGCCCCCGTCTCCCGAGGTCGCTCTACGCCGTGATGAGAAGACCAAGTTCGAGAAGTACTCGGAAGGGGTGAGGATTCGCCCCGGCATCCGCTTCATTCCCTTTGCACTCACGGAATTGGGTACTCTCGGCGACCACGCCACGGCTTTCTTGACGGAGCTGGCCAAGCAAGCCGCCGCCTCTAAAGGGATGCATGTGGGCAAGTTGTTGGCCTCATGGCGTTGAAAGGTCACTCTCGCCGTCGATGTTGCTCACGCGGACAACGTCTTGCGCGGTTTGTCCGCCGCCGGAGACGGCGTGGAGGCCGCTTCTTCCTCGGCTAGGATACCTTCTTCTACCACGGCGCTTTTCACCCGCGCCACGGGCCGCAAGCGTCCCCATGCTTCCTCGAGCGGCGCGTGAGGCGCCGCTTGTCGCCTCCACGTGTTGCATTCTCGGCGTGGCCTAGGAGTTTCCTTATTTTAACCTCCTAGGTTTGTGCACAATGTAGTGCTTCCTTTTGCCGTGCTTTAGATTCCGTGATCCTCTTGTCACCCTTGCCCTTTTGTTTCCCCTTCCATTTTCCCTGTCCGTGTTCATCTTGTTCTTCTTATAATCAATATACATATGAATCAAATCTCGCTCGAGGCGGGGAGTATCGCTGCGCTGCCTGTAGGAGTAGCGATTTCAATATGTTTTCATCTGGACGCTCATCGCGGTCGATTTGCGACGGTACCGGTAGGCGCACAGAATCCTTCCACGTTGCAGAAGGAACACAGAAAGGAACACTGATGCTGTAGTCGCGACGCGTGTCATGGCTTGAGGTAGAAAAATATCTCTGCTGGGCAGCGTACAGGTACAGGTTCCAGTAGCGATAATCATCTGTACATGTACTGGTAATTTGCCTGTACGCTGGCTTCAAGGTACGAACGACCAGGTATTAAGGTAATGGCGACAACGACGATATTAATCAATTTCGGTACTGGTACAGGTTGGCACCAGCATATAATTTTAGTTATTAGATATATGTACGGAGTGATGCATCGCTATCACATAGCGACTATATTTCATCGTATTGGAAGCGGCTGCGGCGAGCCATATGTTCAAAAGCCCTACCTCCCGTACATGAACTGATACTGATTAGAGAATACTACAGCATGAAAGGTACATCTGTGCATGATGTACTGGTGTGTAGCAAAATACGGCGTACCGTGCGTCGACGGTCGAAGCAATCATCCATGAATGACATAATATCAACTAATACAGTAAAGAGATTGGGGATCCCGCCCCTCCATTAATTATCGTCAGTATCGCGACGTTTATGCTGGTACATGCTGTACGGGTACCTGTACGCGGTTGTCGGTACGATTGCTATAAAAGCACCGCAAACCGCAAGTTGTGGGATCAAACATTCTGGATGTAGCACCTGAGTTACATACAGGCACACAGAGCGACTACCACCGCTGCCTCCCGGTCTTCACCGCACGTACGGTCCTCATCTGCACGCTGTCCGACCACCCGGTGAACTCGCTTCTACCACACTCTGTGACAGGTTGTGCCAGGTGATATGGGTTACAAGGCGCGAACCGCCTGCGTGGCGCTGGCCCTCGGCCTCCTGCTGGCCTTTTCGGCCCCAGCTTCCGCCACCCGCTCGCTGCTCCAGGACCTCCCCAAGCAGGAGCAGAGCCCCAAGGACGGCAAGCAGCCCTCGGCTGCTGTGGCCGCTATGAAGCCCACCTTCGGCACCACCCTCCCCCCCATCAGTACGGAGACATACGTCCCTCTCATCGTTGGCGGCGGCGAGGCACCCGTCGGCCGCTACCCCTACATGGCAAACATTGTGTACGGCAACTCCGTGGGCTGCGGAGGTGCCCTTATCGCCCCCCGCGTCGTGATGTGCGCAGCCCACTGTGCGAACGGCATCTCCGAGGTCTGGATCGGCGCACACGACATCCGGGACAGCGGGTACGACATCTTCACGGTGCAGCAGCAGCTTCACCCCAACTACAACGGTAACTCCATGGACAATGACTTCATGCTACTCCTACTGGACCGCCCCTCCTCCGCGCCCACCCTCATGCTCGACGACGGCTCCATGAGCCTGGCCTCCGGGGTGGAGCTGACAGTTATGGGCTGGGGCACCACCAGCTCTGGCGGCTCCATGTCCAACGTGCTGAAGCACGTCGACGTACCCGTGGTCAGCAACTCCCGCTGCAACACGCTCTACGGTGGTGGTATTCTGGCCAGCATGCTGTGCGCCGGCGACGAGACCGACGGCGGCGAGGACGCGTGCCAGGGCGACAGTGGCGGCCCTATCATCATCGCCGGCTCCAACGCGGCTGAGGACGTACAGGTGGGCGTGGTGAGCTGGGGGATTGGGTGTGCGGAGAAGGAGTACCCTGGCGTGTACTCGCGCATCAGCACCGCGCGCTCCTGGATCGAGACCGTCGTGACGCAGCAGTGGAACCTACCCGCGCTGCCCACTCCCGGCAGCGGTCCCGCTCCCAGCCCCGGCCCCACCCCCGCTCCGGGCCCAACCCCCGCGCCCAGCCCCACCTTGCGCGGCCCCTTCCAGCA
>JAPMLY010001450.1:77500-100672 GCA_026401115.1 Tetraselmis chui | reverse complement strand
GTGAACAGATCAGGGCGCGACGTTCATCTTCGATGTGGTGGTGGACGTGTCCCGAATCCCGTCACAGACCACCTCCGACTTGGAGAGTCGCGCGAGATCGATTGCGAATGGGAGCATTGTCGTAAGCACCGCTGCGACGTACTCCGTCGCAGCGTCGTCCATCGTCAGCACCCCGACGGCTGTCCTCACCGTGACATTGTTCACCGTCGATAAGCTTGGGCAGAGCTTGAAAGTCAATACCAACAGCGTGCTGTCCTTTCCCGATGTTTCCCGGACCGGCACCGCCCTCTACTCATCAGCTTCCACTTCCACCGTGGCCCCGCCGCCCCAGTCGCCAACTACACCACCCGGCCCGGTCTGCGACTGGCCTGACGCCGCGATCATCGCACTGAATCCGTTCTACTCAGATTGGGCCTCCAGTAGCGCGGCGACTCCCTGCGCCTTCACCGGAGTAAGCTGCACCGCTGGGGCTGTGACAGAGATGTGCGTGCCAGGCCGAGGTGGTCGGTCTCCGCCACTCGGTCAATCTCGCAGTGTTGCATGCAAATACGTTATGCCTTTATATCTGGCATTTAGTTTCTTTGTATTTTAGGCCCATTTTACGCCCAGCGCCAGTGACTGAGGGCGGACGCCCTCACGACGTGTTTTTGCAGCGCTGATGAGCGCTCATCCTTATTTCTTCATTCAATAACTCATCTGTATCGATTCATGTGGCCGCACTTTGGGTTGCGTATAATAATCTTCCGAAATGCTACCCTCCTATCTCAATGCAGAGTTGTGGACGCAGTCGCCAATCCACTGGACAACCCTTCAGTCGACTTGGCGCTTCCGCAGGAATGGAGCTGCTTCGCATCTTTGGAGAATGTGTATGTCGCCACTCACTCCTCGGCCCCCTTGCTGGTCATGCATCCTCAATTCCGCGCACGCGCACGTCATCTCTGTCTTTCTCTGTTTATTAGCTTTGTCCAGGTTGCGCTCAGTTTGTGCAAATATATATCTATCTGTGGACACGTAAACCATTATTGTCCACTGATGCTGCGTTTCCTACCCTCAGGACTGTGTCTGACGCGAATTTCAGCGGACCTCTGCCGGCCGAGTGGAGCGCTCTTACCAACCTTACACACTTGTATGCAGCAGCCCATTTTTATTTGGCAAGTTGCTACCTGCTGTCTTTGCCAACCCTTGTCAGACTCTGATCGCCGTGCTTCAACCCCGGTATTTTTTTGCGGTTATTGGTGCCACCAGGGATGTTGTGGCAAGCAACTTCACAGGAACACTGCCGAACGAGTGGTCAACGTTGACCGCGTTAGAATTCTTGTGAGTTCCGTTTCTTACTCATATCGGATGTATGCGTGCTCCCAATACCGCTGTAACAATATATTGTTCGCGCAGTGCTTTCAGCGACCAATATGCTTGTCACCAGCTTGTGCTCGACTTTAAGCGACTCGTGACTTGGATCTACCCATGTTGTCCAACCGTTTTCCATGTGTGTGAGGGTTTCTGGACCTCTGAGATTTCGCTTACGGCCATGTTGCGTCAGGAGCGTGGCGGACAATAAGCTTTCAGGCCCGTTCCCCTCACGATGGCCTCACTTTCCAAGCCTCGAGACGTTGTACGCACCCTACCTCTGCGCCTGCCCACACTGTGCTGTTACCTTCGCAGACGTGTACACCACTAAAGTATTTGGAAGCTCAACTCAGCTGAGTGGATCTCGCTGCTTTTCGGGTTTTGTATACCACTGCTTTTATGGTTTTCCGTATGGTGGATTGCCGATTCACAAGTTCTCGGTGATGTGTCTCCGTGAAAGTTTGCGTCGTAACGCGACGACTGCTGACGCCGTGCCCAACGTGATATGCTGTCAGGAATGTGGCGGGCAATGAGCTCACAGGCACAATACCAGGACTATGGTACAATTCCGTGCTCAAGAGCCTGTGAGCAGCCCTTTCTGATGTTGACCTCACATCCTGAATCTCAGCCGAGCTTTCAGGATATATGTACCCTGAATCATGTTTCGCGACGACGTCATGTAGTCGCACTGCACTGACCGACAATGCTGCCTGTCAGAAATCTGGCGGACAATAAGCTCACTGGGAATATGCCGTACGCATTCCCGTCAAGTTTGAAGAATCTGTAAGGCCCGCCCATTCCTCACGCACCCAGTCATCAGCCCGCGCACCTGCGGCTATTTGTATCGGCGGCTCTTGTGGCTCACTGATCTGCATTGTGGCCATGCCCGCTTTAGGAATATGGCGAACAATGCGGTGGAAGGCTCGCTGCTGTCAGTATCTTCGATCAATCTTGAGACGCTGTAAGCCCTGCTTTATCTCCATCAGCCCGCGTCTCCCTACTGCCGGCACAGACTCGTTCGCAGCAGTGCACAACCGGTTCTCGCAGCAGTGTGCATTAACCGATTCTCCCCGTGCAGTGAGCCACCGCTGTCGGCTTTTGCTCCTGCTCGTATGCTTATACTGCTCCCTTTGCATCAGATGTTCAGGGGGGCTATCAGCACGGAAGCACTTGTGATGACTCGTCTGCTGTTGTGTGCGTTGCTTTAGGATCTTGGAGAACAACAAGTTCACGGAAACTCTGCCGGGAGATCTTACCGTTATTTCTTCCCTGAACACCTTGTAAGGCCCCTGCCTCCTCAGCCCGCATCGCGGCAGGGTTGGCGCTGTCGCACTAGAATAGCGGGGGTAGCCCTCGCGTGTTTGACGGAGCTTTGCGCTCGAGTTGGCTGCTTTCAATACAGACTGCGAAGATAGGCACACGTACGTGTCTATCTCGGAACGATATTAACCCTTTGTTGTTGCGTCGTTTACTTGGCACACTGGTTACCCTCCCAACCGCGTGTACACGCATTCGTGGCTGTGCTACAACGGGGGATCATGACCTCATACTTGCCGGGGCCGCTCCTGCTGGTGTGTTGTTCTCCAGGAATTTGGCGGGCAATGAGCTCAAAGGGGCGCTTCCTGACAAGTGGTCTGCTTTCTCAAGCCTCAAGACCATGTAAGCCCCCTTCCCCTGCGCATAGGCCACTGTCTCCCCGCTGAAATCGCAGCCCATTCTGTGAATGCCCTTGCTGACGTCCCCTGGACGAAGTTGCTTTGGGGACCAAAGGAAACCGCAAGGATGAGTGCTTTCCTGCTTTCTGTCTATTTTCCAGGAACCTGGCAGAAAATCAAGTCACATCCTCCCTGCCCAGTGCTTGGTGCCAACTCAACGGCCTACAGACCATGTAAGCCCGCCCCTCCCTCAATCAAGCAAGCAAGGGCGCACAGTCACAGTTATCCACCGCAGTGTTGGACCTTCTTCTTCTGTTTCCACGGCGTGCGTACATGCACGGTGCACGTCGTGCCTTGAAGATTGGTTGTGCCGGAATGATTGTATGTCGATATGTCCGGTTTACCGTGGTCATGCATGGACCGGCTGCCTAAAAAAACTACGTCATGCTAATGATGGATGGCTGCTCATGTGTGCTGCTGTCAGGAATCTGGCGGGCAATAAGCTGATATCCTCGCTCCACCCGGCATGGAGTTCTCTTTACAGCCTCGAGACCTTGTAAGCGCCCTCACGTGCAACCCACGCCGTTGTGGCCACCTCGCACGCCCCCTGAAATTCCGAGCCCGCAGCACTGCTGTGCACCGTGGTTTTACAGTGCTTCGATGAGTGCTTGCCTCGTCGCTCGCAGGAATGTTGCGAACAACGACCTGACGGGCAGCATTCCCAGTGGTTGGTCCAATCTTTCATCCAACTTAGAGATGTGAGGCCCGACGATCACCTAACCATTCTGAGCTGCACACAACGCAGCCACTTTCGCGTAGCCATGTTGCACTATTTTGCCTCGCTCTTGTGATGGTCTTCACCCCTGGGAAGTTCCAATGCCCGTCCTTCTAATGCGGCAACTGTTGTGGCAAGTGTGCATCGCCCGCCAGCAGACCACTGCCGCGAAGGGACAATGATCCCCGTTTGCATTGCTAACGTATGGTGTTGTTATGCTCTGTGCGCAGTATTGCGTTTGGAAACAGTGCGACCTTTGTTTGCGCCGCTCCTGCCGGATGGGACAATGATGACCCTAACGTTACTTGTGCTGCTTGATCGAATAGACCCGCGGGAGCGATCGCTTCCGGCACTCGCACGCCGCTCTCCGCTCTCGCCGCTCGCATCGGCTGACGCCCAATCCCACGGTGTCTGGGGACGCGTGATATATATTTTGTCCTACCCCCACTTTTTTTCGTTTATTTGCAAAGACCTATTTCATTGTCTTCTTCCGCTGTAAGCACTTCTTCGTCATTTTCTCACAACAAAGCGTTGAATGCACGATCCGTCACTCGCTTGGGAGATCAACATGGCAAACTTGATGCGGACCTCTGCACTTTTGCTTTGCTTGGCACGCCTTCGGTCCAGTCGATCCATGACTACTATCCCTTCGCCATGGAGGATGGGGGCCGGTTGGCGCCGATGGCTGCTGAGTTGGTTAATCGCTTGGCTATTTTGGTGGATGTTCGTCGCTTCCATAGCATGGCTGCTCCTGACTCTCGCTCCTTGCGCTTTGATAGCTATGTCCGTATGCAACATTTCGTTCGTCGATTCGTCGAACTACTTTCGTTCCTTTTCGGCGTTTTTGGGGGGATGTGCGACGTGAATTCATGCAACGTCTTTCTGCTACTCTTCATGGCACTATGGGTTCCTATCTTCGCGACGCTTTTCAAGAGGGCAGTGCTGACGCTTTGGCATGCCTTCATGTTCCTCGGACTTAGGTTTTTGTCCTTTCTTAGTTTTGCTTGGTGGCCTCCACTGTTTTTTCTATATGAAAAGTTTTTTATACACTACATATACACTCTCTTCCCATAAAGTCCGTTACTAGCGGCACGCATTTAATTACCCGCCACGCACAGCCGCGATGGCCATGCAATTCGATTGAGGGGTAGAGTAATGACTTTCGAACAACACACCACGGCGCGCTGTTCACTGACGTGAGCACCTCTATCGACACGCTCCGATTATTGTGGGCACACACGTTGGATTTGCAGCCGAAATTTTGCAGGCCGAAATTTATGGATGTCCAGGTTATGCACGCCTCAATGCGTGGCTCGGTGCACGTAGTGTCGCGATAAGCCGGGAGACTACTCGAAATTGGGCTTTCAGCATGTTTGCACAATTGCACGAGTATCCGCCGAGTGTGTTGCGCCCGGCCGCCTACAGAGCGGCAATACCGGGAATGGCATATCGTGTGCACTAGGATTTTTGCCAAGTACCCGAAAATACAGCCAAGGAGCACGGGCTAGGGACCTATTGGGCTTAAGGGATGGTTGACTTGGAGTGTAAGCACCCTAGCGCGCGGATCGCTGGCTTTTCAAGCTGTCGCATCGCCGGGCGTGAAATTATATGGCGGGGAGCTTTCAAAGTACCCTAGCACGGGCCTTGGTTTGGCATGCGGCAAATGGCACGGCACCATGCCATCATGGGGCATGAAATGGGTGACGCCGTGAATAGACGAAATATAGAGCGTTGATTGTTGAGCGTATTGGCGGAGCGGGTGTGCGGGTACCACCTGTCCAAGGGTTGCTAGCCCCGCGCGATTGTGGCAGATTTTGAAACCCTAAAACTTTAGTTGGTTGTACGAGGGGCTGGATGGCATCGGACGGCGGATTTGACTCGAAAACCGGCCGGTAGCCGTTAATTAAGTTCATAACTTATATTTAGTTGGGGGAAGGGATTCCATTTGTAACTTGGTTTGCTCGAATCGGACACCGTACGGCAAAGTTAGGCTTTTTTAAGCCTCCCAAGTTGTGGGTTTCCGGCCCCTATCCCACCCACGTCAAGCATCTTAACGGCACATGCCATCACACCCACGTGTTCCCATGTTTGCGGACAGCATGCTGGGATCATAAAAACCGCGTGTTGTGTCGCCGATTTCGGGAGTTTTCACGAGCCAAAGTGTGGAAAATCCGAGTTCCGGGGCGCACGAATCAGGGTATGCCCCGAAATCGGGGTTGACCCGCAAACCCTAATACGTCAGTTCGTAGCCGTGACGGGCCCCATTTGTGCCCTGCTTCCCCCTTTACTTCACCGGCAACACAAGTTTCGGTCCACCTTTTCAACGAGCTAAAGTAAAATTAAACCCTAGAAAACCTACATGATAAACACCCGCCCTACGCGAAAGGCCCTATTTCAGTAGTAACGGACTTTATGGGCACAATGCACAGGTAATCCTTACAGGTAGGGCTGCAAAAAAAGGGGGGGGGGGAAGGGCCACCATCATGTACATGTACATGTACCCGTAAATACAAGTGTAGGGGCGCCAGTGTTGACCGGGCGGCGGCGACGTTTCGGCGAAACGGTACGGAACGGTTCCCGATATACTGCATTCCCTAGCTGCTTCGCACCCTGACAACGAAAGTGACCGAAGGCTGACGTACCGCCCTGAGTCAGACAGTGCGTGATTGGTCGAGAGCCAAGATTGCGACGGCGACCACTTAATTATTTTGGCCACTATTTTTTAGTACCCTCGTTTCCAAACGCACGTTTGCGACTGCGCCCATGTAGTTTGTGACCCATTCCATACTTATTTCGCTTGTGGGGTTTTTTTTTTCTGGCGCGTTCGATACCGATAGGAGTATATCAAGTATATATATGATTAATGTATAACCCCCTTCCTATACATGAATGATAACTTTTTCATAACTCTTAACGGTACCCGGTACGGGTACAGTGGACGGTCAAGATCTTGTCCACCTGTACCCGCCCCGATCTGACGGTCCGCGTAAAACGAGTATCGCGATTGATAATTATCATTCCTAATGATAACTCTAGCGCTCTTCAATCCCGAGCGGCTTCGGGATTGAAGAGCGCTAGAGTTATCATTGAAAATAATGATAACTTTTCCGTCCCGTACGGTACGTTTTTAACGCCCTTGTGGCAGCCGCCCGCCTCTAGTCGCCTCTACCACCCGGTCCGACCGCAAGTGCGGACCATCAGCTCGAGAGCTCTGCCCGCGTGCCCCGCTTGTGCGCACACGTAGGCGCACCCACAAGCGCCCAAAGGACCCACATGCGTCTACACTACACGCCCACAGCGGTCACGGCGCCACAGCACGAACGTGCTGATATGCGGAGCCCCTCAAGTAGCAGCGGGATGCGGCCCCGCGTGTCGCCCGCCGCGCGTAGGGTCGTGGCGACGATGCTCGTCGCCGACATCGCGCTGGAGGGGATACCCCTTATGCGCTCACAAGCGGGGAACCGCCTCGTAGAGGAGGTGGTGCTGTGGCCCGCCGGGTTCAAGGTGGTCGGTCGCGCTGCCAACGTGCGCCGCGTACGCATGGTCTGGCGGCAGCGGCTGCAACAAATCGGCACCGAGTCGCAGTTCCGACTGCGCTACAAGATCAGGAGCGGCCGCTTCAAGGAGATCGCGGACACTATCAGGCATGACGTGCAGGCAAGTAACGCACGGAAGGCCATGGCCTCAAGCGGCGGCATCATCTCAGCGGAGCTGCGTCTTTCTATGGCGCTGCGCTACATAGCTGGGGGGCATTACGTGGATATCGCGGACATGCATGGGGTGAGCACTCAGGAGGTCCACAAGTCCCTAAAGCTTGTCAGTCGTGCGATCAACAAGCACTACACAGCCCTACACATGTCCATGCCTAGGCCGGACGACACTGAGGCGCTGGAGCGGCTAGCTGTCGTATTTTTTGACGACAATGGCCAGGTACGCTGACTGCACTCCCCTAGTTGCCTTTTCTGTTGTTGCTCTACTGAATGCCCATTCTGTGTGCTGCCTTTGGCCAAATAGGTTATATATGGATGCATTGGTTGCGTGGATGGGGTTGTGGTGGCCACCGAGGAGCCGCGTTGGGGGGAGGTGGAAAACAAGCAGGACATGCGCAACCGGAAGTGTTGTTTTGCTATGGTGTACCTGGCTATATGTGACTCTAAGCTTAGGTTCATGTGGGTTGCATCCGGCTGCACGGGGAACACTAATGATTCGCTTGCTTGGGAGCAGACAAGCCTCAGCAAGTCCCTGGAGAAGAACCCCTAACCCAAGGATTTTTTCCTGTTGAGGGACGATGCCTACAAGGTAGGCAAGTTGCCAAGTAGTCACACCGTACCTCGGCACTAACAGATGCTGGAGCTACCGCTCCTTTAATTTTTATCATAGCCGGAATTGGATGGCCATAGAGCGGGCTTTTGGCGTTTGGAAGGAGAGATGGGGTGTTTTCCACCGCCCTAGCTGCCTTTCCCTCCGTACGCTCGGTGCTTTGGTGCAATGCACTATGATACTACACAATATGTGCATAGATGACGGCATTGCTGAGAGTGGTCCTGCGATTAGCGGGACTCGCCGTGAGATGTCTGATGTTTGGCCGGGAGATGAGATAGAAGTTATATTCAATGATATGACAGATGCACAGCTTCGTAATCTTGTAGATCTACCACATGCACAACGTGAATGGCTTAGGCACCAAATGTTGGACAAGGGTATCATGGCACCTGACCCCCTGCACTGCCTGTAATTCATTGTGTTCCGGTCACTGCCTATATTGTGCCGTGCATCACTGTTGCATTATTGTTGCCTGATGCATCACTGCTGCATCATTGCTGCATGTTGTATCGCTGCAGCATCATTGCTACTGTATTTTTTTCTGCACCTGCATGCCATGATGCACTTGCTGCCGCATTCAAGCAATGGGCTGCTGCTGCATTTACTAATGCACCTGCATACCGGAAACGTAGCTGCACCACAATGCAGCACTTGCATACCGGAAACGTAGCTGCACCATAATGCAGCACCCGCATGCCGGAAATGTAGCCGCACGAGAATGCAGCTGCTGCATCACTGTTGCATCATTACTGCATCACTGTTGTTGTATTTCTGGATGCACGTGCATGCCCCATTGCACTTAATGCCGCATGCAAGAAATGCCATGTTGCACCACTGCTAATGCTTCTTACTGCTGCAGATGCAGATGCTTGCTCCTAATGATAATGATGATGCATGGCACGTACATTGCATTTTCGTTTATATCTAAATTGTTACAAGCGGCCTAGTCAAAATACCATGACAACATCCTCTTCGTCATGATTTCCTTGCTTTTTGCCTTCAAATCTGGATCCCCTAGCCCAAACATGCATGCCAGGCTGCGGGTTTTCGCCTTGTTGGCCTCCGCTGCGGCTTTCTCATGCTGCACTCTAGCGTTATCAGCATCTTGTTGCTGCTCGGAGGTATGTTGGCTGCCACCTCCTTGTGATGGGCTGCCGCCCATCATCTTTGTTGCAACATTCTCTAGCCTGTCCAAAAATGCTTCTTGGTCCGCCCGCGCTCCTAAGCTGCCAACTGCCGAGCTGCCAGATTTGCGGATCCGCTTCTTCACGCGCTCCGCATCCCCGCCGCAATCATTGTCTAACATCTCCTCCTCCTCCGCCTGGAATCCACCCGCCTCCACCGCAATGTCATTAGGCAGTACCTTTGATACCATCTTCACCAAATCGGATGCATCCAGATAGAGCCACACGTAAAACTGCCCCCGATCAAACCGCCGTTGCCCACTTGCACCAGCAACACCATCAACATCAGCATCAGCATCATACAAGAAATCCAGCAAAAGTAGCAGCTTGCAAGACCATGAGAAGAGAATATTGCAACAGGAGCAAACAACATGAGCAACATTAGCAAGAAATAGCAGCAGAACATACTAGTGCCAATGTTGGCAAAGCTGTACTTGTCAGAGTCATGGTTGCCAGAGGCCTCGTAGTTTCTAATCCATGTTGTCAGAATGGTCTTAAACTTGGTCCAGCGGATGTACAAGTCGCCAGCTGAGTAAGCTTTCGCCGGCAGCTCCGCCGGGTTGGCATTCCTGCACTGCGGGTGGGATGCAGCAACTCTATGGGGCTTAGGCTTGTAATCAGCTTTGTTGAATGTCTCTGCAATTATGTCCCACGGGTTCTTGCCAGTGTCCAACTCATGCCTCTCTTGCTTGTCGGTGATCATGCGGAAGGCATCGGCGTCCTCTGTCACAGCATGCACGAGTCGCACCCAGTTCTGGTATGACCAGCGCGACTCTCCAGCGATAGAGCCGCCACGACTTGCACGGCGACGTCCACGGTCTACAACGTCGCCACCGTTTACGCGTCCTCTGCCTCGGCCCCTTCCGCGCCCGCGCCCGCGGCCTCTCCCACGGCCTCCGCCGTCGCCGCCGTCAGCTGCCTCCCCATCACCGGCATTGTTGTCCACCGAAAGGAAGTCAGATTCCGGGTCTATGCTGTCCGTGGGGGCGTTCTCGTTTGCAGTGGGGACGTCCTCGCCTGCTTGTTCGCTGGCGACGTCCTCGCCGCCGGCATCTCCGCATGCTTCGCCGACGCTGCCGTCCCCGCCATCACCCGCATCCAGCTCGTCGTCCTCGTCCCCTACGCCACCGTAATCCCAGAGTTCGTTGCTCATCTTTGGTGTCGTGCGGGTGGGGCGGGAGTCGCTGCGCTTGGCTGGGCGGAGGAGGTGTCGGCAAGTGGGTTTTGGCGGAGGAGTGTTGCCGGGTGCTCTATCCGGTACGGTTCCCGCGCGAATCCGGTATCCTGTACAGATTGTATGATCACGGAATGATAATTTTATCATTCGCACTGTATAGGACCACGGCCGCGATAATAATAATTGTCACCCAGAAAATTAAGGAATGATAATTATCATTCCTGTAGAGGAAGGGGGTAAATGTGCCCTGTGCGTTTATTCAGCGCTCGCCATATTCACGCACTATTGCTCGAAAGTATATTAAGACGCCCCGGGCTGCCCTTGTGCTGCAGTACAACACCCATTTGTTGGAGCGTCCAAGACGGCCACCGCCCGACGCTCAACTGGAATTTGGTCCTAGATCTTGGAGTCGTAGCCGCGCGCAAGCCGTCTATCTGCCCGTATCACCACAAGACGGCGGCGGTCACGATCTTCTTGTGACTCCTCTCAACCACTGCTACCACGTCCCGCGAGTTTTGCTTCTGCGCCGTTTCGTTTGCACGGACAATAAGACTGCGGGGCGTCCTGACTTGCGGCGTTAACACTTCCCCGCTTTCGCCTTCATTCCCGAGGTTATATGACGGACCGCGCACGTGACGTAGAGATGGCCAGCCGGCTAGACAGCGATGGGGCGGCGCGCTCTGGGCAAGACATCTTCATCCCCGGCCCACCGCCGCCGCCCGACATGGGCAGCACCTCCACCTCCAGCGGGTGTAGTTCACCGGACGCGCGACTTCTCGGCGCCCCCACAATGTTCTTCTGCCCCATAAGCCACCAGCTCTTCCGAGACCCAGTACTCCTCCCCACCGGACAAACGTAATGGAAAGCCAATGCCCTACAGTCGTCCGATTTCTCACCCCCGTTGTCGTCAAGAGCCCCCTTTGCCCCCTCGTGTTGTTTTGAGCTACTCTTGCTCTCTTTCTTGCGACTGAGCTCTTATTTGCGCCACTCGTTGTACAGATATGAGAGAAGGAATATCAGCAGGTGGCTTAAGGGAGGCAACCTCAAGTGCCCGGTGACAGGGCAGCAAATGACGCCTCCTATCGCTATGGTCCCTAATGTGGCTCTGCGGCAGTCCGTGGAAGAGTGGTGTGAGCGCAATATGCCGCAGGTGTTGGTGAGTAACTTCACGAGTCAGCGCCCTCTGCAAACTGTAATAATATACTGCTCAACTTCTGCTGCTCTCTTGAGATGTGGGTGACAATGGTTGTGGGTGATGTGCTGTGAAGGATGCCAATGGGCGGCTGAAGCCCCTAGAAGGGGAGGACGGAGAAGATGCATTGGGTATCAGCAAGTTTGAAATGGCCATCAATGGGCCTGGCTATCATTCCTCGTATGAGCCCGATCCGCAGCGCCGCAGCATGTCGCCGTATGTGCCTTCCCGGCAGACTCCCGCTCGCGCTAGCTTGCAAAACTTTCAGATAGGCCGTCGCACAAGGTTTGTTCGGGCCCCGCGTCCCTTTTTGTCTCTTTTCTGTCACGTACCGTGTCATAAATGCTTCGTTGGGGGCGGGCATGAGAAATTCTCACACGGCCTCTCGCTGCAGGGCTCTGATGCTGGACGGGGAGGCGCCGCTGGTGACACCCTGGTTCATGTACTTCATGACCGCTATTCTCGTTACGATGATGATTGCGGAGGTTGGTGTCAACGGCTGGCAATTTGCACCGCTGGACATCAACCCACTAATCGGCCCGGGGGTGGACACGCTCATTGTTCTGGGTGCAAAGGTGACGATCCGCGCTGGGGTACCGAATGCCTTGCATTGCCTGAACTTCTTATTCCGCAGTGTATTCACAACATGTCACCCTGTTGGCCCGCAGATGACGCAATTTATTGTGTACAAGAGCGAATGGTGGCGGGTGTTCTCCTTGGTTTTCCTGTCTGCTGGTCTCATCCACTTGCTGGGCAATCTGAGCGCGATGTGGACGTTTGGTCGCTACCTTGAGAGGGAAATCACCTCCATCACCATTGCATCCATCTTCTTCATCTCCGCCATCGGTGGTGTGCTCGTGAGTGCCAACATGGCTCCGGACGCGATCACGGTGGGCTCCTCTGCCGGCGTTTTTGGGCTGCTGGGTGCGAACTGGGTAGAGCATTTCATTGACTGGAAGTGCTACAAGCACCACCTGGTCACCATCTTGAACCTCCTCATCATCACCACCATCAACTTTTTCATCGGCCTCCTCCCTTTTGCTGACAGCTGGTGCCACCTCGGCGGCTTCGTCATTGGCGCTATGCTGTGCTGCACTGCGTTGCTCACCAGACGCCACGCCCATAGTAGGTGCACGGATATGTGGCTACTTGCTGCCCATGTGAGAGGGCGCTGAGCACAACCACAGCTTGCGTGTTTTCATACCAAATTGATTGTGGAGAACTCGATTCGATGATCAGTCAGACGCATCAACGTTGACGAGAATCTCGACGTTTTGTTTTAATGGTTATCATAGTGTGCAAGTGTTAATTTAGCATACTAGCTGAGGAGTTATGAAATATGGAGAATGCAATGGAACATGTATTGTACATGTACTCGCTACTAATTCCAATTCGTGCTTTTCCAACGGACGGACGTACAAACGTGGGTACGTCGCTACTGCAATATTCACAAGGGTACTGATGCATATTGTACAACCAATACCTCCTGGTACGTACATGTACGCACAGTTTATCTAAGTAGCTAGAAGACGCGCCTAAGCGAGTTCTCTGCCAGCAGAACAGGCCGCGTCGTGATTCTCAATACTAGACGAGCCGCGTCTCTGGACAGATGACGGCAGTTGGAAAGCCCTAACGCCTGACACGTAAGCGAAGCAAGCAAGCGTAAGCTAGATGGGCAAAAACATATTTAAGCCCAGTGCAGTAGAGGGAGGTGACAAAACCATTTTAACAATAACTTTGTTCACTTACAACATATAATGTTAAAGTACAAGTAGTGAAACATCCTCTCAACATCATCTCTCGACAACATCTTTTTGCCATCTTGCAACGACAGAACTAGACAGATTAGAACTGATTTGTGCTAGCGTTTAGCTTGAGGAGGCTAACCGCCACACTAGCGGCGTGACTTCCCGTGCTGTATTCACACACCCGCAAACCAAACCTCGCGCATTGAACACGGCACCCACGCCTCCAAACCCCCTCCAAAAGGCCCCAAAAATACGGTTATGTGGAACATAGAGTAATATGCAGCTTGGTGTGAGCGCTTGAGCAATACCCAAGCGTGGCGCTCAAAAGGACGTGTGTAGTTCAAACAATTTCATGGGAATTTATGGGCTTAATTCGACAAACTTTACAGACAACACCCGCTTTGAGTTGAGGTCTAGCCACCCCGGATGGCGGCTAACTGCTTGCTTCTCGGCTCTCCTACAATTGGGTGGTACTCGGGTATCGTCGTGCTTGACGTGGTGAGAGGGGAGCGTGCACTTGGCTAGCTTGTGCTTAACATAATGCATGTCCGGACTTTTGTGGAGGAGTGTATATCATCCCGAATATTGTGCTCAGGATTTGGCGATGTTAGAGTTGTCGATAATGTAATCAAAACAAAATCGTCACCATTGGCGATTGGCTTGATCTGAAGCACAGGGAACTCAACACACAATATAAACCATGGGCAGTGAAGATTTAAATTACAACGAGCACTACATGAACAACCGTCCGTGCACTCACACTAAGGCCAGGGATCAGCCATCGATGTATCGTCGATAGTATCATCATCAACTGGTGATAGTGCCATCGATGTGATAGGTTGCGACATCGACATCGACACGATGGCAGTAGTGCTCGCATCAATGCCATCAATTATCAAAACAACTTTAAAATATTGATAATTCAAGCCCAATGTATCGATATATCGTCCCAAATATCGATACATCGGCGATAATATCGGTTTAATTTGCCATCGATGTCAGCATCTCAAACTATCAACGCCATCAACATCGACAATCCAAGATATCAATACCATCAACATCGACGTTGCAACATATCATTACCATCAACATCGACAAAATTCACTTGATCCCTAGCCTTAACTCACACGAGCGTCGCCTACCCGGGAGCATGATCGATGTTGAGTTGAGGTTTGTTTCGAACTTCTGCTCTCAGTCATGCTTGCAAAACGCCGCCTGTAGAGGGTGCCGGTGCGGGTTCCCTGCCAGTCCCATATCCCGGGGGCGCAAAAAAAAAAAAAAAAAAAAAAAAAACCGTCCGTGTTAATGTTGTTCTTCTTGTAATCCATCAATCCACTACCGGAACTTGGACAGGGAACCAAGAGGATCACGGAATCCAAAGCAAAGGGAAGCAATACATTACGCACCTAGCAGACTAACCTAGCAGACAAAACCAAGGAAACTCCAACGCAGCGCTGCTGAGTGAAGAGCAAAAGTAGAAGCGCGGATCAGCGATATTTTAGAACCGACCAGGAATATGAGGATTGAACAGGACAATATTCGACAAAGCGTTTCGACCCTTTGAATAAATAAGATATGAAATATATATGTGTAAGATGAACATATGTTTCTTTAGGGTTTTAGGGTTTTAGGGTTTAGGGTTTAGGGTTTTAGGGTTTTGGGTTTTAAACCCAAAAAACCATCTGGTTCTTCTTGTAAGCAAGATTGACAACATATGTTTCTTGTAATAAAGGATTATCTTTCATCGGCAGTTCACCCTTCGCCCCGCGTAGTACGGCCAACCATCGACAGCAACATCCCCTCCACACCTTGCGCCAACACCCAATTGGGCGTCCCAAACATAGAGTCAAGTCAAGCAGCGTCGCAGTGTCGGTTCTGATTTCCTTATCCGTAGCATGCTCGCGCCGGGAAGAGCTCACGCCGTGCTGTAACATAGCACGCGCTAAAGAAGTCTGTGGCGTGTCGGGCTTGATGCGACCGAACATCAGTGTAGACTAACTAAAATACTCACTGGCGCAAAAGGGATAACAACGGGAGCCGAGTGGCCGGAGGGCGATGGCGTCAGGGAGGTCCAGGAATGGAAGCTCAGGCGGTGGGTGCGCTTGGTTCCTGTGGAGTGCGGCCCTGCTGCTCCTCGGCGCGGGCATGGCGGCCTCCGTGTCGTACCTAAGGTGTCGCCTCGTCTCCGACCGAATGAATAAATGAAATAATTAAAAATATATTATCTAAATAAATCTATATAAACAATAAGCGCGCTTCAGCGTCCTCAGCACGCGGGGCCACACCCCTCAACGCAATCCCATTGTCGACACGGTCAGCGCAGCTCACTGAATTCTTGGAGGGATTATCTGCCCCGGGTGCTGCCGTGCTTGCAGTAAGGACGGTTCACGCGGAGTTGTTGGCGGTGACACGTCGGGCGAGGGGGCGGCAGCGCTGGTGCAGGTGCTGCGCAGCCTGGAGTCTGAGCTGGATGAGCTAGAGGGGGTGATGGCGGGCGTGGAAAAAACTGCCGTTGTCCCTTCCTCACGTGCGGCTGCATCTGACATGCACCCTACAGCATCTCCTCAGACGGCAGCAGCACCGCTTTCTGGCACCCTCCCTGCCGAGGAGTTCGCGCCCTCAGGTGCTTCACATCCCCACAGACTCTACGCAAACTCATTCGGGGCCTGTCACGAGGATAGCACCGTCGGTTTATGATAGGATTTGACAGGATATGGTTGTTTGAGTCGCGCAGTGTGGCTGCATGCCTGTGTGGTGTGGGTGACGATGTTAACGTTTCATTCGTGTGTGTGTGTGTGTGTGTGTGTGTGTGTGTGTGTGTGTGTGTGTGTGTGTGTGTGTGTGTGTGTGCGTGTGAGTAGCTGTTTGTTTGTGTGTGTATGTGTAGGAGGGGAGTTAATTGGTTAGATATGCATATACGTATGTATTGTGCGTTGAAAACCTGTGTTAACGTACATGTGCATATATATGTGTGTCTCTGTTTGTGAGTGTGCATGTGTGTGTGGTCCTGTGTGTGTTTGTGTGGGTTAAGGTGGGTGTGGTGTACAGGGGAGAGCGACGTGCTTGGGACGCTTTTCACATGGGGACTAAACGGGCCGCGTAGCGGGCGTAAGGGCGAAACCACCGTCCCGGGCATCGCTCTGGAGGCGCGCCCTCTTTCTGTTGTGCATGCAAATGAAGCCTATTTTTAAGTGGTTCGGCGGCAAAGTGGGAATGCTTGCACTGCTCATTCGCGCATATGCATTCCTTCCTGGTGGCCCCTACTTCACCCTGTGTGTTGTTGTATCTACAAGGCATCGTTGACGTGCTGCTTCCTGCTCATTGCCCCCCCCCCCCCCCCCCCCCCCCCATATACACACACGCCATACACACCATACGCACACACACATCATACACACACACACAAACACACACACACACACACACACACACACAAACACTCTGCTGTGCACTTGACAGAGTCGACAGGTGCGCTCTGTGGCGGGTAGCGCTCACACGGTGGTTGTGATGGAGAACGGCGAGGTGTGGAGTATGGGGCGTAACGACAGCCAGGGGGGTGGTGGCTACGGCAGCCAGTCCATCCACGATTCTGGGCAGCTAGGCCACAGCGGTGCCTTCCCCTCCCTTCCTTTCACACTCGCAATGCACTCTGGGAATTAGAGTTTTTGAAAAAGTGGCAACTATAATCCGTAAACCCTAATATCACCCTAATACCATAATACCTTATCACTATATTACCTCTAAAAATCTGAAACCTACAACTCCTCTCCCTGAAAACCCTCTTCCTCTCAAAGCACGCAAATTGTGGAAGCACAACTGAGCTAACCTCCGATTTTAGTGTTTGCTATCAAATTTATAAAACCTGATCCTTTTTCGTCTTCAGACAGGGCAGTGCCAGGATGGCATTTTTATTCTTCGGCCGCTAAATACACCGCTTTCCAATACGGCCGCTGCGCTGAGTGTGCGTATGACGTGGTGGTTGTAGGCGGGGAGTGGCCTCAGCGGGCGGAGACGCCGGCGGGGGTGCGCTTCAGTCAAGTCGCGGCGGGGCGCTACCACAGCGTCGCGCTAAGCGCTGACGGCCAAGTGTACACTTGGGGACTGAACGACGTAGGGCAGCTAGGAAGGCAGGCCACAACAGTGAGCACCCTCCTCTCCCTTTCTCTTCCTGCTCTCGCCCTATCTATTTTCAATCTCTTTCACCTAGGATGTATTCCACCTGCATCATCTGAACAGCCTTTGCTGTTGCTTCATGCTGTATATGACTTGGGTTTTTATTTTTGACAAATTTTCCTCGCGAGAGCCATCGGTAACGAGTTTGAGAATTTTTGCTGGGGTTTGTGCTCAGCTTCCGAAGGGTTGGGACCACTGCAGCAGCGGGTACAAGTGCCGCAGTGGGGTGCCGTTCCCTGTGAAGGGCGCCATCGAAGGCATCCGCATCGCCTTCATTTCCGCGGGGCGATATTGGACGCTGGCGGCGGCGCACGACGGGCGCCTATTCACGTGGGGGATGGATGGCTGCGCCACCGGTGAGTATCACCCCACAGACACTCTCTCTCCCTCCCTCCCTCCCTCCCCCATGGAGTTTTCATATATTCATGAGACTACCTCTGCCCATCTTGTACCTCCTACCGCCGAATGCCACCGCAGTGGCAGTATGCAAACAATAGATATGTCTGAGAGGCTCTTTTGACGGCATTCTTTTGCATTACTCAAATTTATTCTCAGTTATGAAGTGCACCCGCGTTCTGATAGTTATTGTTGTGACGCCCTACTGGTGGTTGTGAGGTTTCATTTGACGGTGTGTTGGTGTTGTTCTAAAGCGGCAATGCTGCTGCTGCTGTCGCTGCAGGTGTGTTGCCGCCGAAGGAGGAGCTATGGCGGCCGCGCCAGGTGGGCGGGGCGCTGGCAGGGCAGCGAGTGGTCGCCATGGACTCGGGGTACGTCCTTTGGCTGGCTCGCACGGATCAAGGTCAGGTGTACAGCTGCGACACGCAAGACGACGGTAACCCCCCCCCCCCCCCCATTATCCTCCTGATTTAGTCAAGGTAGACGTCGATGAGATATGAGGTGTGCATGATGTAAGAATATCATGTCATTTAATTCGATTTTTGATTTTAACTTCCTTTTTGTTGAAGTTGAGGTGGAAACGGGGCCTGACTTCCTGACTGTGCGTTTAGTGTCGTAAGCTCACCTGTCGTCGAACAAATTGGGAAATAAAGGGTAGAAACTATTCTGTACTGAGCAGATTTTCAGTCAGGTTTAGATGAGACGAGACTCCACGCTGAATTGGAAGTGTGAATTGCTCTCTATGTCGAAACGGAGGAGCAGGTTATATGAACAAACTAAAAGGGCCTTTCGCAGGACAGCAGAATGCGTATTGCGTCAAAAGTGTAATTTGACTTAATTCAAAGTCAAACATTGTAAATCCAAAATATGTGTAACATAAAAAAGGCATATTATGCTCATAATAATTTTCGTAAGCGGCAAAATTATTTGAGTTTTTTGTAATTTTAGCAGCTGTCCAATTCTGTCCAACGTCGGACTTGGAAGATATCTACCGGAGTCATACGGGCATTCATCCCATTTGTCTGCATTTATTTTGGTTCACGCATTGATTTTTGTTGATATGTTGCAAATGCGCACGTCAACGCCCCCTCACACCTTCCCGATTTGCTCGTGGGCCAGGCTACGCAGGCACTCTTCCCAACGAGCGCCTCCCCAACCAGGCCGGCGAGCTGGGACGCACCGCCTCCGCTGTCGGACAAGCCGCGCTGCTTCCTGGACTGGTGCCCATCCCGGGCGACGAGCGCGCGGTGAGCATTGCGGCGGGGCGGCAGCACGGGCTGGCCGTGACCGAGGCCGGGAGGGTGTACTCTTGGGGACACGGCGGCGCACTGTTGGGCCGCTCGGGCGACCGAATGCGCGTTTCGCTGGTGGACTCCGCCTTCGAGGGACGGCCCGCCAAGTTTGTGGCCGCGGGGGAGGTGCGTCCCCCTACAAACTCCCCTCTCTCCAATAATGCTTTCTGAAACGTCTTGATTTTTATCCCCCCTATATTGTTGTTTGTTTGTTTGTTTATTTGTTTGTTTTGTTGTTTGTTTGTTTGTTTGTTTGTTTGTTTGTTTGTTTGTTTGTTTGTTTGTTTGTTTGTTTGTTTGTTTGTTTGTTTGTTTGTTTGTTTGTTTGTTTGATTGTTCGTTAAATCGCTGTTTATTATTGTTTTCAAGGATTATGTGTCTGTCTCCTTTCTCTGCGAGTGTGCCCTGACCGAGCCGCCTTCGCCGCAGTACTTTTCGTTGGCGGCCACATCCGAGGCGGTGTTCGGCTTTGGGGGCAACGGCTACCACATGGGCGGCATCGGTCAGGCGACGGGCGAGATAGCGCGGCCGAGGCGCACTCTGGGGCAGCTGTCGGACGGGTCATGGGAAATACTGAGCCTGCAGGTGATCGCGGTGGTCAATCGCAATCCGTGCTTTACCAATCCATTTCATAGCGCCCCATCACTCGCAATATCTTTATAGCTGCAAAAAAAAAGTTCAATAATGTTGACGTTGTTGTCGTTGTTGTTATTGTTGTTGTTGGTGGTGGTGGTGGTGTCGTTGTTGTTGTTGTTGTTGTTGTTGTTGTTGTTGTTGTTGTTGTTGTTGTTGGTGTACTAGTTGTTGTTTTTGTTGTTGTTGTGGTTGTTGCTTCTGCTGTTGTGTGTGAAGTGGTGTACTTATTGTTGTTGCTGTTGTTGCTGTTGGTGCTGTTGTGTGTAGTGGTGTCAGTTTTGTACTTGCTGTTGTTGTGTGTGGTGGTGTACTTGTTGTGTAGTGGTGTACTTGCTGTTGCTACTGTTGCTGTTGTTGTTGTTGTTGGTGGTGGTGTACTAGTTGTTGTTGGTGGTGGTGGTGGTGTCGTTGTTGTTGTTGTTGTTGTTGTTGTTGGTGGTGGTGGTGGTGGTGGTGGTGTCGTTGTCGTTGTTGTTGGTGGTGGTGGTGTACTAGTTGTTGTTGTTGTGGTTGTTGCTGCTGTTGTGTGTGAAGTGGTGCACTTATTATTGTTGTTGTTGGTGCTGTTGTGTGTAGTGGTGTCAGTGGTGTACTTGCTGTTGTTGTGTGTGGTGGTGTACTTGTTGTGTAGTGGTGTACTTGCTGTTTTTTGTTGTTTTTGTTGTTGTTTTTGTTGTTGTTGTTGTTGTTGGTGGTGGTGGTGTCGTTATTGTTGTGGTTGTTGCTGCTGTTGTGTGTGAAGTGGTGTACTTATTATTGTTGTGTGTGGTGCTGTTGTGTGTAGTGGTGTCAGAGGTGTACTTGCTGTTGTAGTGGTGTACTTGTTGTGTAGTGGTGTCCGTGCTGTTGTTGCTGTTGTTGTTGTTGTTGTTGTTGTTGGTGGTGGTGGTGTCAGTGATGTGGTTCCTGATTTTTTCAATTGTTCTGGTTGGCGTTGCTCCTGCCTCTGTTGTTGTCGTTATCGGTGTTGGTGGTTGGTGCTTTTGTTTTTTCTGTCTTTGTTGGCGTTGACACCTTTGTTGCTGTTCTTGTGCTATGGGGTTGTGGTGTGCTAGAAAGGGGTAATGTTTGGACGATTTTATGTTATTATCAACTCTACTTAAAGACGTTGCGCATGCCCGCTCTTCCATCTCAATCTTCATCCTGCATCCACTTACGACAGACAATTCGTCTTACTTCCCGAGTTTTTCCTTTGCTTTCCCTCGGCGGTGTTGCTGCTGCTAGTGGTGGGAGTATGCTTCTTGTCGTTGTTGCTGCTGTTGGCGTTGTTTTTTGTGTGGACAGTGGTGGTGGTGGCCTGTCTGCTGTTGTTTTTGGCGATTAGACGTAGCTATGATTGTTGTCGGTGGTGGCGCGCTTATTGTTGTTGTCTTGGTCTTTGTTTATGTTTTGCTTGTTGTGGCTGTGGCTGCTAGTTTTCGTTGATTTGGTTGTTGCTTTTGATGGTGGTCATGGCAGTGTGTCTGTCGATTCTTGTTGGTGTGGCTCCTTATTGTTGTTGTTCGCGATGGCGTGCCCTGTGCTGGTGCTCTTCTTGCTCTTATTGCGTGTGGTGTTTTGGCTGGAGATGCTGTTGGTGGTGTCAGTGGAGGTGTGCTTCTTGGTGTTCTCGCTGTTGTTGGCGTTGTTGTTGTTGTGTGTGGCGGTGCCTGGGGGATTGGAGGTGTACTTCCTATTATTCTCGTTGTTGTTGTTGTGTGTAGTGGTGTCGGTGGTGGGGGTGTGCTTGTAATGTCCATATACTTCATAGGCATTATTTATTATGGTCTACTTATTTTGAAGATGTCAAACATACATACATGTTCATCCCATTGTTCAGCTTTCATGCACTCTGCGATTGACGACCTTCAGTAGTAAGGCTCTTTATCCGAGTAACCCTGTTTTCCCCTCTTTCTTTCCTTTCAGGCGGGCTACCAGCACGTCATGGCCATCGCCCGCCCCAAGTCAGAAGCCCCACCGCCACAGCCCGTCCCCCCACACCACCGTCACGACCCAGCCACCAGTGCCCAAAGACAGGCGGAGGCAGCAGCAGCAGCAGCGACGGTGGCGGCGGTGGTGGTGCCGCCCGCTGTCAAACACCCAACCAGACCTCGTCCGTTGATTCGCCATGCTCGCCGCGCGCCGCAGCCTCATTCTACCGCGCTCGGCCCCATCAGCCCCGTCGCTTACCTCGCACAGCAGGCGAGCCCCCTCCCTCCCCCCCCTCCCCCCTTGTCTCCGCCTCTGGAGCCATAAACTGTGCCAGGAAGAGGGCGGTAGCTAAATCGGCGTACGACGGGTTTTGACACTTTAGGGTTTTGAAACGTGACTGAAATCCGAATGGCAATTAAACCCTAAATACAGTGACATGCTCATATTCCCCGAGCTCGGTAAATCCATAGGTTTCTTCACCCTAGATTTCATTTGTCCGGATTGCAAATGCTCAGGGTTCAAATCTATGCCCTAATTCGAAACCCAAGTTGCATACCCGCGCAACCCGTTCATTTTTCAAAACCCCAAAGACCGCATCTCGTTCAGAGTATGCAGTAGGGCTGGATAGGGCTAGGGGCGCACTAAACTACACCAAAAATTCAAGCGCTGCCCTTTCTGTGTGGTGTCATGTGAGTGCAGTCGCTGCCGCCGTCGGAGCAGCCCGCGGCGGTGTGGGCCAAGTGGACGCCCAGCGCGCGACACGATGCCATCGTCGCCACCTCCCCCGACATCTTCCGCGGTCTGCCCGCCGCCTTCGACCCCGCGTACAAGAATCCGTGCTGGCAGCAGGTGAGGCCTCCCTGAGAGCTGACCGCCGAGTCATCGGAGAGAGAGGGGAGGGGGAGGAGGGGAGAAGGTGGCAGCGGATATGTCGATGAGGGTAGGGTGGGAATGGTCTTTGGAGTTGGATGTGGTCAGATTGATACGGAGGCGCTGATAGGTTGGAAGGGGGTGTCATGGGGAGCTAGCTTCGCGGCGAGGGATTTGTTGTCTCTCGCTCTCCGAAATATCTAAATGGTTGTCAGCTTTGTGTTTGCGTGGGTGTGAAGGTTGAGCCGCCACTCTGGGGTTGCTGCCGTATGTGTATAAGATAGAATATGACAATGCGCGCTTTAATGAGTTGTATGGTAGGTTGTAGATAGAGTGGGCAGCCACTTTGCTTTGCCTTTATCGAATGATGCAGCGCTCTGCAGCCTCGTGCGACGTGGGTGGGACCTTTTGCTTCTTGGGATGTTTTATTTTTTCATACAAGGTAAATAAATTGCCTCAGTGAGATTGGTATTTAGGGCTTGTATGAAACCAG
>JAPMLY010001450.1:70000-75000 GCA_026401115.1 Tetraselmis chui | reverse complement strand
CCTTCTGGACAGCGTGTTGGGACAAAGGCCCGGTGTTCACCGCTGAGCGGCATCGTCGTCCCACCCCACCCTCCCAGGTCGGCCATCACCGGCGAGGCCTCCTCCAACACCTTCACCGCCAGCGAGGTGTACCTGCGCGGTCACGACCCAAAGCGGAACAACCCCGCGGGCGTCACCATCGCCGAGCTGATCCGCGAGGCGCAGCCTTACACGCGCCTCGTCGTCATTTTCCGCGACCCCGTGGAACGCTACTTCTCCGCCTTTAACTACTACAGGTACCCGTAATTGATTACAACCAATATAAAGTTTATTACTTACAAGTACAAGTTTCACGCAATGAAAATCTTGGATTAGCAGGCGATAACGAGCTGATGTGGGGCGCTCGATCTCTGCACTTGGCAGGGACCGCACCAAGCCGGCGCCGACGGCAGCAGACTTCCACCAGCGCGTGACGGAGGAGGTGCGGCAGTGGGAGAGCTGCGTGGCGGGGTCGGGCGTGCGGGACTGCGTCCGCCGCTTCACCCCACAACAGCTCATCAAGGGTGTGAAAGCCCCGTCTCAGCCATCCAACCCCCCTTTCTCCCCCACGATGAATGCCTCACTCGCTGTCGCACTCGTTCCTGATTATAAGGGATTCGAGTCTGTGTGTTCGTGCAAAGCATTAGCATGAGTATTTTGTCTCATTTTTTGGCTCATTTTTGTGCATTAAATGAATTTATAATCAATTTTACGAGAATCATCAAATGTTTGATGATCATGTTCGCTAATGTCTGAAAGATTTGTCGTGTCAATTTAGGTATCAAGTCAGGGTTATATAAAATTTGGTCAATATATCATAGTTGAATTGTCGATATATACATTTTTGCCAATGTGCCAATCAATTTACAATATATATTCTTCCCATTTACACTGAAATGCCGCCCAACCCTCCGCATGTACCACATTCACCGGCAGGCATGTACGTGGAGTTTTTGCACGACTGGCTCCGCCATTTCCCCCGCCACCAGCTCCTCTTCCTTCGCAACGAAGACTACGCGGCCGCCACGCGCGCGCACATGGAGGCGGTGTTCACCTTCCTCGGCATGCGCGACCCCGCGCCAGCCGAATGGGCCCAAATCATGCAAATGGACCGCCGCAACGCACAAAAGGTGCGCCCCACCCCCCCCCCCCCCCCCCCCTCCCTTTTCTCCTCCCATCCCTTCCCGACATAAACCCTAAACCAGCCAATGCATTCACTCCCTCTCGATGTAAATCCTAAAAAGAAAAAAATCGTCAAATTCTCTCATGATTTACTTAAGCTGTTAACCCTAAATCTCAACCGGTCTCTTCCCCTGACCTCCATAAACCCTAACAAGCGGCCTTGACCCCAGTCCTCTCATCTCCTGCCTTCTCCGCCTACTAAGCCCTTTCACCCTAAACCTTTTTTCGGCTTTATGTTCCATCCCTCGTTTTACGCCCCCTCTCAATTCCGTCTAAATTGCGTGTAATTTTTTTGTGTTTGAGTTTTGAAGTACATTATGTTCTGATTATGATATGATTGATTACATGTTTTTTGTTTTATCGGCGCCTCCTTGCCCTTCCACGCCCGACCACACCCCACTGCGCCAAGACTCGCACCCCACCCCGCCGCGCCAATGAGCGCTCCTTTCCTCCAACTATTTTGATTTAATGGATTGTAAAAACGGTAAAAAGAAATTACGCAGCCTCGTTTTTCGAACGCCTCACGCCTTCAAATCGCCCTCGTGCTCTTTCTCGAACCCACTCACCTTAACACCATGAGACCTTCAGCCACCCAGACCCGAATCTGACAATCAAGTACTATTGTTTATATGTTCTCCTCTTTTTTGTGCTACCGGCAGTTGAGTCTCCGACACCACTCACTTATCTCCCCCCCCGCAAAGCTTGATATAATCTGTCAGTCTGATGATGAATGGCGCAGAAAGAGGCGATGCTGCCCGAGACGCGGCGCGTGTTGGAGGAGTTTTATGCGCCATTCAATGAGCGGTTGGCTCAGGCGTTGGGGGACGTGCGCTTTGCGTGGCCCAAGGCTACGTAGCGTGAGAGTCTCCCTTCCCTCACCCCATGGAAGAGGGGTAGGCAGCCGGCACGACTGCTGTGGTTGCTCGCGAGAAAGACTCGTGTTGTCATCAAAGCATAATAAATATTCATTGAATAGCAACGAAATTTAATGACAAGCACGTATGGTGTTGTGCATGGGTGTGCCGTCGCCATGCTTGGGGGGTGTTACTCAGTTGGTATTCAGTTGTGTTATTCAGTTGTGTGCCGCGATTTGGGTTGCGAATGTCGCATAGAGGAGAGCCACTGCCGCAGCGCCTGCCATCCAGTCAATGTACTTTTGTGGCGAGTCGTAATACTCGCGTCCCAACCCTCGCCCCGCCACCACAACCGGCTCAATTGTTGCCAGCCAATCCTGACAGCGTATGGCAGCCATCAGTAGGGGGGTCGTCATGAGAGCGTCGGAGTACGCGCGCGCATGTGTGTGTGTGTGTGTGTGTGTGTGTGTGTGCGTGTGCGTGTTTGTCTGTGCGTGTCTGTCTGTCCGTGTCTGTGCGTGTCTGTCTGTTTATTTTTTTGTGGTGTGCGAGCGCTTGCGACCCCGACCACGAGTGTGTGCGTGTGTGTGTGTGTGGGGGGGGGGGGGGTCTGTGTGAACATACGGTAGTTTGATGTTTGCAGATGTTTTTAAAGTTGAGGCACGGGAAGTGAAAGGGGTGCGTGTGGGTTTAGGTAGAGCGCCCGAACCTGATACTCGTGTGGCAATCTCCTTTCCGCCGCTCCGTCTCGGATTAGTTGCAGGTAGCGCGGGGTGGGCGCCACCTCGGAGGCCAACAGGCGCAGGGGGTGCGACAGGAAGGTGGACGCCCTCACAACCCTCCCCCCCCCGCCGCCATTAATCCTATCATCTTCGCTTCCGTCGCGCGTGCGAACCTGTCACAGTGCCGTCCAGCCGCGTCGAGATAAATCGAGGCAGGGAGAGCTCCCAACGATCCGCTGTATAAGGGAAGGAACGGAAACGGTTGGGACTCACCTCCACCTCGCCCAAGTAATAGCCCCCTTCCGCCCTCGCCAGTCTCCCCAAGTCGGCATCGCACAATTCGTAAAGCGCGCCCCACACCGGCGGCGGAGTCGGCCCGTGACCGCTGCTGCTCTCATCCCTTTTCACCAGTGTCGCGTAGCCTGGATCCCCAGTAGCGGCCCATCAGTCCTACTATTCTGACCTTGCACGGGTCGACGTGCCAGAGCGAAATCACGGCAAGGGGGGGCGGCAGTTCCAATCGCCGAACTGTTTACCAATTCAGAACTGGCGATTAACCCGTACAACAGCGAGACGAGATGTGTGCCATGTTCAAGGGTGATCATAGGGCGGATGAAGGGGTAGGAGGAAACGGTCAGGGGATGGACCTCCACGGTGCTGGAAGGCGAGGCGAACGGAGGGGTCGAGCAGCACGGCTGCGGTGTGGGAGTTGCGCAACGATATGACGCCCCGCCGTTCGAGCGTGCGACTCGATAAATTGGCGCCGTACGCAAAGTGTAGCTGTCTACTCCCACCTGCCGACACCTCAAGCGAGCCCATTCCTCTTTCCGCTCTTCGATGAAGAGTACTAGAACTGTCGAGCTGATGATCAGGACCCCGGCGGTGGTCGATAGCCTGTCAATAAACGAAGTGCCCAATCATCAGCACCGGCAGCGATCCATTAGGAGGTGCGCGCCGGCGGATAAAAGCAGCAGAAACGCACAAAATTCCACCAACGTCGTCGAAGGGAGGAGCATCGCCAACGCAAGGAGTTGTCAAGCCAAGGCCCTCAAACAAGCCGCGAGTGAGTCGCAGAAGCAACCGATATAAAATGGCAGCACCGCAGCGTGGCGCCTTGGGGTCGGAATAAGCGGAGGCGTGATCACGTCACTCGCGCAGGATAACCGCTGCACGGAGCCCGCCGGCCCGGGGCCCCCCTCGGCGAGAGCGCACAGTCTCCCCTCTTGAAGCGGCTCGAAGCACGTGGGGTCTTTTTTGTTTAACCGCGCGCAAGGGCACGCACGGAGGCGGAAACACCGCGAGTGAAAACCGCCCATATATAGGAGTAGGGTTTGCCGCCAATGCCTGGCGTGTGCGAATGACGGGTTTAGGGTTGTTGGGTGCGCAGGTCGCGCACCCGGCGATGAACCCGATACCGTTCAAGCGGGGCCGCTGCTAGTGGTTAAGACATGCAGTCGAAAATCGAATGCTATATATACGCAATTACCTGCTGAAAATGATTATGCGGTTTCCTGTTTGTCATGACTCTCTACGCCCCTCGTGGCCGTCGATACTCAAGGACCCCTTTCTTCCCTTGTTCATGTGTTTCACGATGAACGAGTGTTGGCGGCATTTCAGAGCGCTTTCCGCCTGCACTCATGACCGACTATGATAGGATAGTTTGCAGAAAGCCTCAAAGGGGCGATGGAAAACTGCTGTCGAGAAGAATAAAAGGAATGTATTGCTAAAACAATATGGTACAAATGTACATAACATTCAAAGTCACGACGGGCGGATGATGCGTTACAATCGACATAAGAGCATGTGATGACTTCCTTGAGGATTCAGATGCCCACATGGATTGAGGTAGAGACCTTGTAATGGGCGATTACATTGATTGCGGCAGTGATATTAAATATTTCACAATAACAGCATGGTGAGTGGGAGCGGCTAATTAATACTAAGCCAGTCACATTATTGTTGTTTTTAATGCAGGGTTCGCATTTCCCAGCCATTATTGACACTACCTAAATTAGATTACAAAAAAATGCACCAGAGACACGAGGACAGGGGAATAGGGAGGGCAAGAGTGACAAGAGGCTCCTACCTCAGCGAGGAAGATGCCCATATAATCTTCTCGAATCAACAAAGCTTTTTCCTTTATCTTAGGTGAGTACGACATACTTTATTTGCGGCGCCCGGGCCGGGAGGGGCGCTATAAGGAATCAGGACACCTTCGGCCTAA
>JAPMLY010001450.1:0-67500 GCA_026401115.1 Tetraselmis chui | reverse complement strand
ATCCCGCACCATGTCTTCACCACACAGTGTGAACACAATCAACCAGGCTGCTCATCTGTTCGACGTTGAAGCGGTGGTTACTGAAGTGATGGGGTTTGAGAGTGGCGTGACTCACCAATGAGCGCCGCAAAGGGATTGACGGTCAGTGATGTCCCCATCACGATCAGCAGGTCCGCATTGCTCAGGTCCGCCTCGTAGTGCTGTTCGGAGAGTGTGGGCAGGCAACAGTGATGTGAGCTAAACCGGAGTGTGGGAAGGTAATGGTTATGTGAGCGAAGCTGCTGCTGGTACGGTTACTACTCCTGGTAAAGGCAGCGTGTCAGCACTGACATGGATGACGATCATGGTGATGATATTGACGATGCTGATGGCGATGATAATGATCATGATGACGGTGGTGATTTTCAAACGCTACGCCGGAAACTATTCAGAGGATGGTTTCGCCCAGCGGTGAAACAATGTGACACTACCAATGATGATGGTGGGCGTAATGATAACGCTACCATTAAAAATGAAATCCACACAAATGACACACGTTGGAAGGGAATAGAGCAGAGACAACGCAACCGTGTTGAGATTGTAAATGATGGTACTGATATATAAAATTATGTCACGGTGGAATAGGTTGGGAGGAACGCCAAGATCCTCAGAGGTGTGCATACTCCCTAGACATGCAAGGGCGGAAGGACAGGGGTGAAGGGGATGGTTGGGGGGGGGGGGGGGAAGGGGAGGAGGGGCAGCGCGCACCTGAAAGAAGCGCGGGGGCAGATTTTCTCCGAAGAACACAATGTCCGGCTTTATCAGCCCCCTTCCAAGAGAAAACAAACGGTGCTCAGTTCAGCCGCTCAGTGGCGGGGGAGGTAGCCCGTTCCAGGCCATGCAAAGAGGACGTGGCATGGGGCATGCCAAGGCGATGCGATGGGTTGATCGCTCACCCGCAGACCTCGCACAGCGGCGGTGTCCCACTTTCCACGGCCGACTTTGCAAACAGCTGCGAGTATTTAGCTTTACACTGAATACAGCTCGCGGAGTCGAAATTCCCGTGCGCAGCAATCAGCGAATTGGGAGGCAGCCCCGCCTGCGATTCCAAGCTGTCGATGTTCTGTCCAAGACGAAAGCAGTGTGATGGATCAGCAATGAGTAAACCACCTGAACATAGCACACGTATGTATGGCCAGTGGGTGTCGCACTTGGGTATAGCAGCGCAGCAGCAGCCCTTTATCGTGCAGTAGCTTTATGAAGTGGTGAGTGGGGGTGGGGTTGAACTGCCCCGGGAAGAGCTCCTTCGCCAGCAGGTAGAAAGGCCCAGGGGTTTCGCGAAAGTACTTTTCACAGACGGCACACCACAGAACGATGAGAGAGAGGGCGCAAAGATGAAAACCAGAGCAATACAGGAGCATTTCGTATAATGAGTATGTGTGTAAGCGCGTGTGTGTGTGCGTGTGTGTGTGTGTGTAAATGTGTGTATGAGTGTGTGTGAATGCGTGTGCGTGTGTGTGTGTGTGTGTGTTGGGGGGGGGGGGGGGAGGATACGCACATCAATATCAAAAACCGCTTCGGGGTGAGGAAGATTGTACTTCTGTTTTGAAGGCCAGACAAGTCAACGTCAGAGCCCGGTGATGTACATCACGTGATTTGTGACTCATCAAGTCATACAAAAGGAAATCAGCCCTACCCCCCGCCCTCCTTTCACACCTGTAGGTTGTCATACAGCCCCGTGCCGGGACTCCGAAAGTCAGGGATACCTTCACGACAGCGGCACCCCAATTATATTAGATTTGCACGCTCATGAACTCTAGAAAGCAGCTGCCACTGCCCGAACCAGAAATCGCCTCTCCCACAAACATAGATAAACATGTCCAGAGATTACACAACCAGCAGCCGAGCGTATTACCAGCGCTGACACTGATCCCCGCACCGCACATGACAACAATCCTCCGCGCTTTGCCTGCACCACGTAGCGTGGATGTAAAGAAGCAGCGCTTAACCACCAGTCCCATTTGGCATTACTAGGTCACCAAACATAGATATGCCATGCCCGTGCGCATCATTCACCTGTGAGAATGTGCTTGGCCACGCCCTCAACATCGAAGCTTTCCAGTAATGGTTCCCTGACCTGGTACCAGGGTAGAACAGGGGGGGAGGGACGCAGTGACACACCAACAGCATGCTAGCCGTCGCGCCGACTTGTACATGTGTGTGTGTGTGTGTGTGTGTGTGTGTAGGAGCGAGAAACACCCGAGAAGAGTGATTTTGTGTGTGTGTGTGTGTGTGTGTGTGCGTGTGCGTGTTTTTAATGTGTGATTGCGCGTGAGTGTTTTGTGTGCATGTATGCGTGTATGTGTGTGTCGTCTGTTTCTGTCTGCGTGAATGTGTGTGTGTGTGTGTGTGTGTTGGGGGGTGGGGGGGGGGGGGGGGAGTTCGTACGTGTTTGCGTCTTTGACTGTGCATATATATGCACGCGTGTCTGTGAGTATGTGTGTGTGGGTATGTGTGTGTGTGTGTGTGTGTGTGTGTGTGTGTGTGTGTGTGTGTGTGTGTGTGTGTGTGTGTGCTTCCGCATGCGTGTTTTGTGCGTGTGTGTGCGTGTACGTGTGTGTGTGTGTGTGTGTGTGTGTGTGTGTGTGTGCGTGCGTGTGTGCACATGTGGGGGACTGTCTCAGTGTATGCGAATATGAGTTTGGGTTGTAAGGACCAGCAGCACGCACCTCGGGCTGGGCTAGGCTTATATCCCCCAAAGCCTCTGCCAAAAACTCCTGCAACTCGTCTCCGGGAGCCTAGCAAGCGCATTCGGTCAAAATAAAGAACCTTTCGTTGCCACCTAAAACCTACTCAGCCACCACTCCCCACGTGGGCATGGGAAACTGTCGGAGCGGGCTTCGACAGCAAGGCAGCACAAACCTCGTCGCCAAAAAGCCCACCGTAAGATGCCTCATCATCCTGCGAAGATGGCGCGGAGGCATTCACATCCGAGCTAGGATCATCGCCCGTGCTGTCTGCTGTGTGTTCTGCGGGCGCCCAGTGCGGCACAGACTCGCCGTCCGCCGGAAAGGCTCCACCCGCAGCGCCATACCCGCTCGACTCTGCGCAAGCGCGTAAAAACAATATAATTAGTGGCACGCTCCACAACCACGGCTGTGCTATCACGTGTGCGCCCCGCGTCTTCCACCTTCCCGCTCTACTTTAACTTTACAATGTCTCCCCAACCGACGCTGTCTCTCGGGCGCATGTGTGAAGTGGCGCGACGGACCGTCCATAGGGAATTGCCGAAGTGCTGGGCACGGAAGCACGCAGGTCCAGCCCGAGGCCTCCACGCACTCGTACAGATTCGACACGCAATTGAGTTCCACTAAACTTCGATAACGCGGGCTTCAATCCTTCAGGGCAAAGCCTTTTCAGGTCGTGGCTTTCTCAGGTTGCGTTCTTCGTAGTGAATATACGCAGTGGGTGGCGGCTCCGACTCTGTGCTGAGGTGCCTTTGCTCCGAACAAAGCAGCAGCGCAGGTACGGATATGTACTTCACAAACTACCGGGTACTGGTACGGAGGTACCCAATGAGCGCAACAACAACAACAATAATAATAATAATATTGTTATTATGTTATTAATCAACACTACAGCAGGTACGGGTACTGGTGCAGGTGTCTGCTAATGAAATTGATACTGTAAAATAAAATCAATTATACAAGAAAAAAATCAGTGAAAAATCACACATAAGCAGGAAAATGGCGCAGGAAAAGAAAACCCTACAAGCCTATTTTAAGCCGGCGGGACAGGAAGGCAAGTAACAGCGTCAGCGACGCCCTCTTGCAAAGTAGCTTCTCGGAGATAGGAGCCAAAGGTGTCATGAAAGGCCACAGAAAGACGTGGCATGAACTCACGGCGCACATCACCATGGAACCGACGAAATGGGACAGTAACAACATATTAAGGCTAGGGATCAGCCATCGATGATTTTTCGATGTTATTGTCATCAAGCAAAAATTGCCATCTGATGGTGCCATCGATATGGACACATGTGCCATTGATGGCAACACGATGACTATTGATGAATATCGGGGATGGCAATGTTTATGTTCTTAAATATCGAGGATGACAATAATTTACTCGCTTGCAGTCGATGGAATGATGATGGGAGTGCTTGTGTTATCGATGGTGTGGTGATGGGTGAGGCCTTACCATTGATGGCTGCATGATAGGTATAGTCGATGAGTGCCATTTATATCCACTTATTGTCGAAAATGCAAAATTAATATGTCGCTCGACTCCCACGTTGTCGGCGTGCTCCCGCCAAAACGAGACGTTGCCTAGTTGAAGCCGGTCTGCACTCGAATCGTAGGCAGACCAACCGTGTCTATCTTCCGCGTGACCCCGGTCGCGCTTGAGAGGAGAGGGGAACGGCTGATAAAAAACCCTCCTCGCGCAGTCGATCGTTGATCCCGCCATTGTCTCGATCGCCACGCATGGCGTCTTCAATGCTCCTCTTGGCGCAGCGATTCTCCATATCGAGGTCCCTCGTCACCTTCTAGGCCGCAGGTCGTAAGAGGGGACCAAGACACCTAAAAATGAAACGCAAGTGCTCATGCCTCCGCGCCGTAGTCTCTCACCCCCCTCATATCCCCCGGCATTTTCCGTCGGGTACCCGAGTTCATTGGAGACCTTAGCCACGTGCCCGTACCCTTTCCCCCTACCTCGCACGTCCACGAAGCAAATAAGGGGCGACCTTCTTCGTTGTACTTGCCCCAGTGCTCTCCCGGGCACGCATCCTCTATTGTAAATCCGCCATTCGATGGTGAGAGTCGGAAGGGAGTAGGGCAGGGTTACCGTTGCCATATTATCCGTCTTTGGGGCGCGGGGCACGGATATATATCGATACCTTCCGTACACGGGTTTCTCGCGGCCGCAAATCCCTAGGATCGCCTCCATGCATGCGTGCGTGCGTGCGTGCGTGCGTGCGTGTGTGTGTGTGTGTGTGTGTGTGTGTGTGTGTGTGTGTGTGTGTGTGTGTGTGTGTGTGTGTATGTGTGTGTGCGTGTGTGTGTGTGTGTGTGTGTGTGTGTGTGTGTGTGTGTGTGTGTGTGTGTGTGTGTGTGTGTGTGTTACGAGTACAATCATGCAACGGTACATTGCATGACATTGTACATGTACTCGTTACTAATTCCAATTCGTGCTTTGTCATCGGAAGGACGTACAACATGGGTACGTCGCTACGGCAATTTAGCGAGGGTTATGATGCGTATTTTATTGCCAGTACCTCCCGGTACGTACAAGTACGCACATTTAATTTAACTAGCCAGACGACGCGCCAAGTGAGGTTTCCAATGCAGAATATGGTTCCCCAGATTGGACGAGCCGCGTCGTTAGTTTGTTGATGACGGCTGGAAAGCCCTAGCAACTGGCACGAGGACCAATAAGCAGGAGCGGGTGCAAGTTAGCTAGGCCGGAAGCTATTTAAGCCAAGTGCAATAGAGGGACGTGACACAAGCATTTAACAATCCCCTTTGTTCAATTACAATATATTGCTAAAGTAATAATAGTGAGACTTCTTCTCATTTCTTCCTCCATCCGCACTTCCACCTACATGCACAGCACCGACAAAACAGAACTTAACAGATTTGTGTCTGCAATTAGCTTTCCGAAGGCTAACCACCACATGTGTGCTTGTGTGTGTGTGTGTGTGTGTGTGCGTGCGTGTGCGTATGTGTGTGTGTGTGTGTGTGTGTGCGTTTGTGTGCGTGTCAGTGTTTTGCTCAGCATATGTTTTGCAACACGCTTGGCTGATTCATTTACAACTTCCACCCTCCGATTGCTGCTTCTTGGTTGGCTGCATAGTTAGTGGAATCCGTGAATCCGCCAAACCGTCCCACTCCCCCGACTGTAGTTCTCCTCCGGGCTGCGTTAGGCGTGCTCCACTTCCCTTGGTAGGCATCTCTTCAGCTACTCAAGAAACGGTTACAAGCGCCATGCCATGGCGTTGCTTACCAGTTGTCCACCGCTAGCTCCAACGCTCCCCCCCCGTCACGGATCCGCCCGTACCCTCCCCGCCGCTGCATTACCTCAAGATGCATACCCCCACTTGGGGAAGCCTCTAAGTGGACTAAGGAAATAAGATATCGGACGGCCCGAGCGGGAGACCTTGTCGCAAGTGAGTACATATGTTACTTTTAAACGTTCTCCGCTTAGCTCCATACCGTGCCAAGCGTGGCACGGCTACATAGTTACCAACGCCCACAACGAGGAGGTGAGGGTGAGTATCGACGGGCATGCGAGCGCACCTCCTTCGGGGCCGGCAGGCGCCGCGTGCCCCACGATACTAGTCGGGAAACACACCCTTTGGCGGTGCCATTTGAGGCATTCTCTTGAGACGTGGGTGGATATAATAGAGGGCATGGGGTGAGGGTTAAATGCAAGATGGCTAGATCCGGCAGCACGCAGGGTAGGGACTAATCTCTGAAAAACCGCCGCGTACTATAGGTTCGTCGGTGGCGTTTGGTCCCGTGATCGCTCCCGTTTGACCACGTTGCTCCTACGGTTGCAACTATTCGCCTTGGCTATTGAAGCTGAGCCTCGACTCCCCGGGTAGGTACACAAAGCAAAAGCGTTGACATCGGCAACGAGTGCCTTGTCCCGGGGCTGCTTCTCGGCAGTCCGCCGCCATGTACAACACCTCTCTCCCGCCGCGTATCCAACCGTGCCTACCCCGCCATCGAATTATCCACATATACTGCTCCCGGCTCCCTAACATAAGATTGTTGGAGGGGTCGCGGCAGAACTTGAAATAGAATATCGAACAGCCGGAGCGGGGGATCTTATTGTTGGGCAATACATTCATTCTATTTGAAAAACACTTCCATCCGTGAATTTCATTTCCTACAGTTGTTAACCACGCAGATGTCGACCCAACCCGCCTAGTGCCCTAGTCCGTCCCCTACAATGCCATGTTTGGCACGGCCACATGGTTTCTAGCTCCCACCACGAGGTGGAGGTGAGTGCCGTCAGGGATGCATGCGATGCCAACAAGTCCGTCAACGGTGAGGCTAACGAGGGATGGTACAAGAAATGAAATGAAATGAAATGAAATTGTCCACAACATTACCAGTAAAAACCGGCTGCTGTCTCTGGCCCCCCCCCCCGTACTATGCCTAATTGGACTTATAAGCAGGAGTAGACCGTGAACCACTAATCCCAACCTCTCCAATTGGCAGTGACGATACCGTCTAAAACAAACCCGTATCTAGGTATTTATTATTTCTTGATCTATACGTCTTTTGGGGGGGGGATACAGTATGAAATAAAAAATGTCGCTAGTCTCCACGATAGGCGGCCTGCTCCAGCCGCTGCGGGGTCGCTGATCAGCAAGGCTGTTTAGCTTGAGCTGGAGAACATGCCTGACCTCGGCTCTTGTGCGACTCCGGTCGTGCCGGAGCTAGGGGGGAAAGGCAAGTGAAAACCCCCTCGCTCAGGTCGTCGTCGGTCCCGTCTCGATCCGTGCTCAACCCCGCCCGATGTATTAGCCGCTCCTCCCGACGCAGCTCGCCACCTAGCCGAGTCTTCTCTCCTCCTTCGGGGGCTGAGAAGGGAAAATAACTAGGCTGCAGACGGTGTCCGGCTGGCTCTCCTGCCCCCAAGCCAGATTTTCTCATGTTCCATGTCCTTGTTCCGTCTGTTTCCAACACCTATATGATCGCGTTGTGGCCGTCCGTACCCTCCCCCGGTGGTTTACGTTGTTAGGGGGCCGCCTTTATGAGCAGTGTGCCGTTACGATAACCCTAGGCACACTGCCTCAGGCAGCCTATCGATGACCGGGTACCGACTAGGGAATGGGTTGGAAGAACACATGGATCGAGTCGCCGGTCCTCAAAAGATGGTGGGTACGGGAATTTTTCCAAAGACCCCCCGTCATGGCTTTTCCGGCGGCGGGCGATCCTAAGGACCGCCGCCGCCAGACGGTGCCGCTCCTCCGGCTGCGACCCACCTCCGTCCTGCGTAGCATTAGGCCTCGCTACCATGGGAGACCTAAGGCTCTCGCATGGTTGGCGGCTGCTAGCGAGCGCCGTGCCCTAGCAATGCTTCCCAGCTGTCCGCCGCAAGCTCCAACACCCTCGTCCCTCCGCTGATCCGTCCGTACCCTTCTTCGCCAAAAAATATTTCGCAGACGCCGCCCCCGCACCATCGTCGGGAGAGTATCTGCGAGTATTTAGTCGCGGAAAAGACATATCGGACTGGCCGAGCGGGAGATCCATGTGCCGGTGTACGGATATTATGTTTTTTCCAAAACCCTCCGCACATGGCTTCCCGACAGCTGTTGATCCCGCGGATCGCAGCTATCGGTACCTCGTTCAGCCCCCTACCGTGCATGGCATGGCACGGCTATGGGGTTACCAGCGCCCACCGCGTGGAGGTAGAGGTAGGTGCCGACGGGCCTGCGAGCGCACCCCTCTCCGGGGCCGCCGCCGCTTCGCCGCCGGCGGGCGCGTGATGGTACAAGAATTCCTAAGGCGCCATGCTGACATGGCCACATGTATAGACATAGCATCCGTTAAGATTGAACACATTCTCGCGTAGAGAGGTGCAGAGTTCAAGCTATGGTTAACTCTTTTGATGTTGTTGCTCATGTTTTTGTGAATGCATGGGCGGCGAAGTGGAAGCATGACTACATCCCCACCATGAAAGGTAGTAGCCATATCTTCGTTACCCACTTATAGCGCAACACCTCCTACGATGAGACCTAGTTCAACCTAGTGCCTCGGGAGAATGGGTGGTACCGTACTTGTACCACAAAAACGTGCGGTACCGACGGAAATTTCAATTAAGAACTAATTTACAAGATATCGCTTGATATATCGAGGATGTGCTTTAAGTCGCTTGAACTGCAATAAGAGTTCACCACTTTGATTGTTGTGCACATGTCCGACATGCAGCGACCAAAGTCGGCTCAAACTCCATTTCAGATTCACCAACGTTAGCTATCGGTAGCCAAGGGATTTCGGTTTTACTTGTCGTCGGAGAAGGGCCGTGATTGAGATAACAAGGCGCGGGCGCCCGCCGGCGGCGCAGCGGCGGCGGCCCCGGAGGGGGGTGCGCTCGCAAGCCCGTCGGCATCCCCTCACCTCCCCGTTGTAGGCGCTGGAAACCCCGTAGCCGTGCCATGCCTGGCACGGTAGGGGGCTAAGAGGGCCGACAGCTCGATCCGCGGGATCAGCAGCTGTCGGGAAAGCCTTGTACAGAGGGCTTTTGAAAAAAAAAAATCTGTGCAATACCGGCGCCAACATCTCCTGCTCGGCCCATCCAATATGTTTTTTCGCGTACAAATACTCCTGAATACAACCTTACTTTGAGGGTTGGGCCTGTACTACGGTAGCGTCTGATGGCGAGGAGGGTACGGCCGGATCAGCGGTGGGAGGCGGGTGTTGGAGCTGGTGGTGGCCAGCCGGGAAGCAACGCCATGAAAGGGCGCTCGCTAGCCGTCGAACAGCCATGTGTCAGTCGAACCTTGCCGAGGGGTGAGGCAAGACATGGCACATGCCGGTGGCTAGTCGCAGACGGAGGAGCGGCTATATGAGGCGGCGGCGATCCTCATGATCAGCCGCCGCCGGAAAGCCATGTACGGAGGGCTTTTTTCGGAAACTAAAACAATGTCCGTACCCGGCGTCGAGCTATTTGGGGAGCAGCACCAGGGTAGGGCGCTCACTAGCGAGCCGCTACGTCGTCCAGCGTCATCTCCCGGGGGGAGGAGTTAGCAAGGGCGGCAAGGAGGACGGTCGCGACGGGAAGAGCGACGCGATCTGGCGGCGACGACCCTCTGGGTCGGCGCCGCCGAAAATTCGGCACGGAGGGTTTTGATTAGTTCCGGGCGCCCGCGGCCCGCCAGATCCAGCTACGGTGACCTGCCCCCCCCCCCCCCTCCCCCTTCGACACCCACTACCCCGACAGACCTTCATAATCCTAGGATTCCTTGAGCGCGGGCCCGGGTGAGCGCGGAGGCCACCGCTCAAGAACAGGCTGCTCGGTGGACGCGCGATCATAGGGGGGAGGGTACGGCCATAGGCCGGAAAACCGACAGGTACCCGGGTACTAGACAGGGAAAAAACCGGGGAAATGAGCGGGGAAAATTCAGGCGCGGAGGCAGGAGCGCTAGTTTTTTCTATGTCTGTGTGTCTCGGTCCCCCCCACATATCCTCGAGGTGACGGGGGACCTCGACAAGGAGGACCGCCGCGTCGGTGGACGCGGCAAGACCTTGGGGCGGGGTTTACGGGATGGAGCGGCGGGATCGACGAGCGACCGCGCGAGGAGGGGTTTTTGCCAGCCTTTCCCCTTCCTACCTTCGGCAAGACCGAAGTCACGAGGGAGCTAGATTAGGCTGGCCCGTCGTCCCTCCCGAACGCCGACCGGCCTAGGCCGGTCGGCACCCCGGTTCGGTGGGAGCGGGCCGTGCATCGTGAAGGTCGAGCAGCAGTTTAGTTTTGCATTTCTCGACAAGTGGATTTATTTTTAGATCGGTTTTTCCTTGATTACAAAATTATTACGCTGTTAGTGCTTAGGCGGGGGGACTGTGGCAATTACTGCGGTTGCTTACAGTTTTTTAACTCCCGGGGAACGTCGACACACATTGCAGATAGGTGTGTCGATAGGTGTACTTGGTCGAAGAGACCCGGGCCCAACTTGCTAATAAGTCATGTATGGCGAAGTAGAGTGGCCCGAGAGACAGCAGTCGGTCCAGTTTGCCGGCACATGTTGTAAACAATTTCCAATGCTTTTTAACAAGGCGCGATGGCGGCCGGTTGCGACACCCCTAACTAAAGGTCTAGGATATCTTTCGGGAGTACTCATTTCGCTCTCCCGGTAACGAATGAATGTTCGAGTCGCAACAACGGAACCTCGCAAACCTTAAGCAATGGCTTCGCAGCACCCATAGTCAATGACTATAAGGGATTTAAATGTATTGGCGGGCCGGGACGAGCGGGGTTGCGGAGATTAGGGCGAGATGGCGGTGAGGAGCAAGGGGTGTGCTCTTATCGGTACTTCATGTTTTGCGCTGCCGACTTGACACCTCACAACATCAAAAGTAGGGACGAATAATTTATGAAACTATGATTCCGAATCACCAACAGTCAATGCATGTCTACATTTTTCGAGTGTGAGTGGTTTGAGAGGCGAGGGGGCGGCGGGTGGGCGCGCCGGTGCGGTAGGGCGCGGAAGCAATCCAGTCTCGCTTGTTAAAATAACGAAATATATTTAAATTGCTCTGCTGCCGAATTCTTGGTGTTTGCCCCACTTGCCACGCACAAAGCTAGAAACAAAAGTCAGTGCATGATCCCCGACGCAACCGCTAAACCGTTTTCGGGGTTGTTCTAGACGTGTGTGGTTTGGGAGGGTTGGGAGTGCCAAGAAAAGGACTTGGTGGCAGCGGGCAGCGATCCATGCGGGCGTGTTATTATTATGACCCCGACGTTGCACGAAACACCTCGCATCACGGTTAACAAAACACCTCGCACGATTAACACAAACACACCTCGTACGGTCAGACCCGACCGTCTACCACACCAACCCCGTCTTATTTACATGCTATTAGCGCCTCGTGCGACGTCATAATACATGTATAGGCCTCCTACCTTCTATTCGACGCGCAAATGGCGTGATCTGTGGGTGCAATAACGAATGCATGGTGGTAAAATCGCCGCCATTTTGGACACATACCTCCAAATTCAGACTTATTTCGAAAATAAGTTCTATGGGGAAAACGGCGCATCAGACAAACTTTTTGTGGGAATTTGACTTTTTGCCAGCTACTGTGGACGCTCTGAAAATGCCCTCTACTCGTGGTATACACGCACAAAAACCTGGTACGTGTACCACCAATTATCCCGTAAGTGGCACTAGATAGCACCGTTAGAGCTTACACACACAAAATAGCGATAAGTAATCGGGCCACGGGGTCAAAACCCATATTCGCATGACGCCTGAACCGATAACTCGTACATATAAACCGATAACTCGGCTTAGTAAATGAACCCAAAAACAACTTTATCTCGCTCACACCAGATAATAATAACTCCATCTGATTACTTTTCAACCCCGGAATAAAGGCGGACAACTAAGCGGATAGTCCCCGTGGAGACCCCCAAAAACCGACTCCATGCATGAACTCGACCCACCCCGCTAGCGCTAACAATGGAGATTCTCCCGTAAACGGTCGCGCCTCGCGGAGGCATCACCGAGCACTCCCAACTTAAGCCTAGGTATATTTCCAAGTAGTGAACATGTTGTGCATTGTGCATCGCGCGCTCGTAATTACCTACATGCGCTACCTGAAGCGCGACCCGCCATGTTGTTGTGCGCCGTCCACTACATAAAGACGGTCGCACTCCGACCCCAAAGAGTTTAGCATGTGCCAAATACTCGTGATATGAAGCACGAGATGCTCGAGTCGATAGCTGCTAGCGATTAGGAGGCATTTGCCCCGTAGGTGACATGCACGACATCATATCGATATCGAGCGAGAGCGTCACACTCCCGCGCGCCACATGACACCCGCGTATATTGAAATTGAAATTGAAATTGAAATTGACTTACAACAATACTAGCAAATTGAAACGTTTGTTGTCTAACGGTTACTCAGCCATTAGTTTCTCAACCATTTAGGACACTTAAGAGCAAAGGTTGGGCCGGTTACTCTTCGACCGGGTACACCTCTCGACACACCCATCTTCAATGTTTACCGACGTGCCTCGGGGGTTCAGAAAACTTTAAGCAACCGCAGTAATTGCCACAGTCCCCCCGCCTAAGCAGTAACAACATAAATGATTTTGTAGTCAAAAAAATAGATCTAAAAGTAAATCCACTTGTCAATAAATGCAAAACGAGACCGCTGCTCGACCTTCACGATGCACGGCGCGCTCCCACCGAACCATTCGAGCTGGACGACGGGCCACCCTTACCTAACTTCCGCGTGACTTCGGTCTTGCTGAAGACAAGAGAGGAAAGGCCGGCGAACGAAACCTCCTCACGTCGTCGCTTGTCGACCCCGCCGCCGCATCTTGAAAACCCCGCCCCAAGGGCGTTGCCGCTCCTCCCGGCGCTGCGTTCTTCCTGACTTCCTTGTCGAGATCCCGTGTCACCTCGAGGGCATGTGCGGGGGACCGAGACACACAAGCATAGTGGAAAAATAGCTCTCCTTCCCCCGCACCTGTTTGTTTCCCCCCTCATTTTCCCGACGTTTCAATATTGGTACACGGCTACACGTCTGGCAGTCCGTATACCCTCCCACCTCCGATCGCGCGTCCACCGAGCATCCTTGTTTCGAGTGTGTGTGCCCCCACTCTGACCCGGGCCCATCCGCCCATGCTCTCTAACGTTAGGTATACGTGTTAGAGTTGGGAACGGATAGTTACACGGAGGTCGTACCGGCCCCACAGGGGGGCCGGCTGTGGTGACTAGAGAAGTGAGAGGAGAGAGATGGCGGCCGGCGAAGGCACCGGCAAGGCCGGCCGACCGCCACAAATAGGGAATAGAGTACCGCTAATAGCATAACACTAAGTACTAGAATGACAAATAGCTACCTTGTACATAAGTACTATGCAACGGGGATGCTAGTGCTAACACCCCCCCTCAAGGTAGCCGAGGTATTGACGTCGTCCTAGCTTGCGTTGAGGAAGGTGTCATCTTGGTAGAAGGTGTAGTGCTTGTAGCGTGTGTCTCCGGCCGGGTAGGTGCAGCGACATGCGCTCACAAGAACGTGCCGCTACCGGCGAGTTGCCGATATGAAGCAGTTCCAAATGTACTGCGTAATGTACTATTCTGACATGTTGCGGGAAAAACTGTCCACGGGGGAATTAGCCGACGCATGAGAGCGACCGGCGAGGAAGAAGCACAGCCAACAAGGCCGTTAGGAGCGTGTAGGCACGCAAAAAACATAGACGGGCGCTCGTGTTGACTCCCCCTTTTCGCCGTGGGAAAGTTAAGCTCCTCGCTAAGTAAGGTGAGCGTTGCGGCATTGCCTCAGGAAAAAACAATAATAGTACTCATTAAAGTACGCACGGGCCGAATTTTCGCGGGTCGGTTTGAAAAACCAGATCCGGTCGAGAGCATCGGTAGGCTCAAGGCTAGGTGAGACAGAAAGCTTGGTGGGGCGAACGTGGCGCCGGGCGCTTTACACACGCTCTTCTCCTTTTTACGTGGGAGATGGTAAGACATTCGCGGACAACCAGCTCGAAGGCGAAGCGTGGGGTCGGTGGGGCGATGAATAACTAGCGTGGCGCCGAGCGCTTTACACACGCTCTACTCTTTTTTACGTGGGAGTAGGTAGGACTAGCGTGGCGCCGAGCGCTTTACACGCGATCTTCTCTAGTGTAACTTGGTGGAGGGCCCATAACCTGTTAGAGTTGGGAACGGATAGTTACACGGAGGTCGTGCCGGCCCCACAGGGGGGCCGGCTGTGGTGACTAGAGAAGGGAGAGGAGAGAGATGGCGGCCGGCGAAGGCACCGGCAAGGCCGGCCGACCGCCACAAATAGGGAATAGAGTACCGCTAATAGCATAACACTAAGTACTAGAATGACAAATAGCTACCTTGTACATAAGTACTATGCAACGGGATGCTAGTGCTAACAATACGTAGCGGTAGTGGGTGTAGTGGGGGGGGGGGGGGGATCACCATGGCCGGATCGGACGGGCCGAGGGGCACGGAAATATCCAAACACCCTCCGCGTGGGGCCTTCCGGCGGCGGCCGACCCCGAGGGTCGTCGCCGCTAGATCGTGTCGCTCTTCCCGTCGCGACCATCATCTTCGCCGCTCAGTAGGCGAACCCCCCCCCCCCCCCCCCCCTAGGGAGGTGTAGCTTGGCAACGTAGTCGGCAACCAATGAGCGCCCTACCATGCCACCTTGATGCTACTTCCCGAATGGCCGCCTAAGATCCGGCGTTGCAGATACGCCCGTACCGTCCCCGCGTCCCCCCAAAGAATAGTGGACCCAACCGTATCATTCGCAACGGTACCCACCTTCGTATCCACATGCATGCGTTTCCAATATGTATTGGGAGAAGTAAGGGATATCCGCGGGGTAGGGTAGGGCAGAAATCTCTACGCCGGGTACGGACATTATTTAATTTTCAAAAAACCCTCCGTACATAGCTTACCGGTGCCGGTTGCTCCTAGGGATCTCCGCTTCCATACCAAGTCGTTTCTCCGCTTACGACTGTTCATCTCCATGCGCCACGTCTAGCCCCCTCCCTTGGGGAGGCCCGACAATCGCAGGGTTGGTCGACGTCCAGCGAGTGCCCTACCTTAGCGCTGCTTCCCGGCTGTCCGCCGCCAACACCAACAGCCTCAACCACTCGCTGATCCGGTTGTACCCTCCTTGCCACCACACGCTCCTTAGATACATGCCTCACTCCCCCCAAAGTAGGACGGTATATCCAATAGTACATGGTCTTGGAAAATATACCGCTATGCCGAGCGGGAAGTCGTGGCGCCGGTAGTGTAAAGATATTATTTTGGAAAGCCCTCCGTACATGGCGTTCCTGACAGTTGCTGATCGGGCGGATCGCAGCTGTTGGCTCACCCCCCCTAGCTCCCTACCGTGCTAGGCCTAGCACGGCAATAGGGTTACCAACGACCGCCACTTGGAGGTGGGGGTGACTGCCGACGGGTATGCAAGCGCAACCCCCCTCCGGGGCCGCCGACGCTGCGCCGCAGGCAGGCGCCACCGGTATATACTAGTACGTCGGTATACTTAACATTAATGTTTATTAAGCGATATGTTCCAAAGGCGATGCTTCTTGCCATCTCTCGGTTCTAGCTATGCGGGTTGCATTCGAGCCGGCGGGTGTTGACCTGTCGGATGACACGTGGGCCATTGCATTATTGCTGACCACTTCGCTCGATGCGGCGGAGATGCTTCGGTCCACACCGCTCACTCTTGGTTAGTGCCGGCCCTTGAGGAAATAATCTCCGAGGTTCGTGGCGCACTCGGGATGGTGTCGAGGTTCTAACGGACCCCATGATGTTAGTTCAACTCCCCAACGGCAACGATGGCCTTCCAACGGATGTGGGTGCCTTGCCCTATCACGGCATCCGAGGCTCAAAACTTGCTCTTGATGCCATGGTTTCCGGCTATTTCGGCATTTCTAGCCGTCTCCCGATGTCGCTCTACGCCGTGCTGAGAAGACCGCCAAGTTCGAGACGTAGTCGGAGGGGTTCAGCAGTCATCCCGACATCCGCTTCGTTCCCTTTGCGGTCACGCAATTTGGTGTTGTCGGCGGCCACGCAACGGCTTTTTTGACAGCCGCCTCTACATGGATGCATGTGGGCAAGCTGTTGCCCTCCTTGCGCCGAAAGGTTTCTCTCGCCGTCCATATCGCTCATGTCGACAACGTCTTGCGCGGGTTTCCCGCCGCCGCAGACGGTGTGGAAGGTGCTTTTTGCTCGGTTGGGATGCCTTGTCTTGCCACGGCGCTTCATCCGCGCCATGCATGGGCCGTAAGCGTCCTATGCTTCCTCGATTGGCGCGTGAGGCGCCGCTTGTCGCCTCCACGTATTGTATTTTCAGCGTTACTTGGGAGTCTTCAATCACGGATTTGTGCACTATGTAGCGCTTCCCTTTGCCGTGCTTTGGATCCCGTGACCCTCTTGCCACTCTTGCCCCCTTCCCCTCCTCACCCTATTCCCGTGTCCACGTTCCTATAGTGCTTCGTGTAATTCATAATAATGCGAATACAAGGCATACTTATACTTGATACGAATATATGGCGTAATTGAGAAATCTATAAAGAATAATAAATATTTTTACAAGAAAAAGCAGTGGAAGCCACCTTGAGGACATGAAAATAGATAATACCCCACGGGCCTAAGCCCGCGCGCCAAGAATTTGTAAAACCTTTGCCAAGCGGCCATACATGTCATATCTATATTTTTTAAGCCGTAAGGGTAATACGATCACATACTTAAACGGAAGACAAGTCGTAGGATCATACTATGTCTAGAGGACGATGGGGAGTGCGTGGTCACCAAGTCTAGATCCTTCGCTATCGTTATCTGTGGACTTTTAGGCACAGGCGAAGCTCAACCGCCATGCATCGTTTTTGGCTCCGGAGCAGACTCCGTCATCCAACATGGGTGCCGCAATATGATTCCGAAGTAGTAACGGACAAAGATGGTAGTCCCCTTCCTAAGAGATGACGGAGCAAAGCAAAATGCAACATCAATGACGAGCGCACTCATAACTACCTCAAGACTACTATGCTCTATCCACCTTAGATTAACCACCAAATTGGAAGCGCGACAATCATGCAAGCACGAAAGGTAGTGTATGACGGAGTGGCCGCTCACACTTCTTTGTCCATTTTGGACACGGCCATGGAGCTCGGCGTCGAGGTCGTCCTCCCTCCGAGTCACCCATGTTTGCTTCCTTTTGGGCATTGTCAACTGTGTTGCGTTAAAAGTTGTCACTAAATCCTATGTAATTCTATAATGAATTATATTGTTGCGTACTACACTCATCGGAACGGGTGCAAAAAGCTAACTTGTAGCTATTTCGGACACATGGCACGCTAAGTGGCGTGAGATCAAGCTCTAGCTTCCAAGCGAGATGAATCTCGACGAGTTCGGTTACCTAAAAACCACTCAAGCATACCCCTATCAAGTACCAAACTGCATTGATATGTTCAATAATTCCGTGTTCGACTACACCTTAACACATTAGCGCAACATGACAGGGTTGAGGAAAGGTTAATGCGAGAGGGGACTCGACATGATTTCAACCGCGCCGAGTAAGGATTTTTCCTTATTGGTAAATATGTCATGAAGACATGCATCACGAGAAATGATGCATTAACGACGCCGTTCTGTCCAATCTCTATAGTTGCAGGTCAGGGAGGCAGACAAGACCAGCCACCCGCTCATCCCAATCAATGATGGATCCAGTGTCAGCGGAGACTTCAAGTGGAGACTGCTCCATACACGCGACAACCATGCAATGTCGCCATCAACATTCGCATGTACTATATATCAAAACAATAGCGACGCAATAGTTGTGCTTCATATGTGCTTCATATAATCCATCATGGAGCTCATTTTCAATTCAAAAATATTTGGGGGCTGTCAACCTGAATTTCACTTAACTTGTTAATTATTAAGTCGGCAACTTTTTAACCACACGCATTGCAGAAGACAACACCGCCGAGGAGGAGGACGGCGACGACATTAGCCACGAATCTAGCGGCAACGAGACTTGGATTAGCCGTCTCACTGCTACGGACAATATAATAACGATGGCAGAAACAATACCGTGAAATGCATGCTAGTAAACAATAAATGTACACTAGTATAAAAAAACATTAACGCTATTCTCCACCATGCGCGGCCTGCTCCACCAGCTGAGAGGACGTTGAACAACCAAGCAAGGTAGCTAGCGCTCGTCGCGACGGGGCGACGTGACGTCTACTCTTGTGCAACTCCAGTCGTGCCGGAGCTTGGGGGGAATGGCAGGCGACCCCCCCCCCCTCGCAGAGGTCGTCGACGGTCCCGTCCCGATCCACGCGCTCCCCCGTCCGAGATATCACTGCTCCTCGCGTCGCAGCTCGCCTCCTAGCCTTGTTGTAAGTAATACCGTATAAGTATTAGTTGCAGATAGCTATTGTAAGCTACTCTAGATATGATTAGTACATATCTAGATCGGACATACCGATAAACTGTTTGACTCGGTACATAGCTTTCCCTAGGCTACAGCTCTCTCACTTTTGTTATCCCGACACCACACATGTAGGCTGGTTGTCTCTGTGACTGTCATGTTTGCGTGACTGTGATTGTAACTACGTTTGCGTGAGTTATCTTCCATACTAACCGTGTTTGCATGGTTCAATAAGCTTAGACTTCCCTACTCCTCCTGGGGCTAGGGAGAAAGGAATTATTGCAGAATGTGTCTATCTGGCGCTCCTGCCTCCGCGCCAGATTTTCTCTTGTCCCATGTCCGTCTCTGTTTGTTTCCAACACCTATCTGATCGTGCGAAATCCGCCCGTACCCTCCCCTAGTCCCCTAGTGGTTTACGTTGTCAAGGGGCCGCCTTTATAAGCAGCGCGCCGTTGCGATAACCCTAGGCACCATACCTTAGGCAGCATGCCGATAATTGGGTTTTGGTTGCGGAAGAGGTTGGTCGAACCCGCTGATCGAGTCGCCACTCCACAAAACATATCACAATCGAAAATATGTACTCAAAAACCCTCCGTACCGGGTTTTTTCTAGCAACGGTCGATCTTGTGGACCTCCTCCGCCAGAGCGTGTCGCTCCTCCGGCTGCGACCCTCCTTTGTCCTGCGTAGCTTTTCGTCTCGCCCCTAGGATAGGCTCGAGACTCACGCGGTTCGACGACAACTAGCGAGCGCCTTGCCATGGCGCTGCTTCCAGGCTGTCCATCGCCATCTCGAATGCCCGCCGCCAACTGAGCTGAGATCCGCCCGTATCCTCCTCGCCGCCCAAATACGCATCAAATGCATGTTCCACCCATAGACATGATAGTATATGAGGGGTATCAAGCAATGAAAAAAATGTTGGACTAGCCGAGCGGGAGATCCCGACGCGTGTGCACATATAATATTTTGAAAAGTTCTCCGTACTGAGGCTTCCCGTTAGATGTTAATCCGTTAATCGCAACACCGGATTTCGCGCCGCCTAGCCCCCAACCGTGCCATGCCAGGCACGGCTATAGGGTTACTAGTGCCCACCAGTAGGAGGCGTGGGTGAGTGCCGACGGGCTTGCGAGCACACCCCCCTCCTGGGCCGCCGCCGTTGCGCCGCCAACGGGCGCCCAACTCCTAGTAACACTTCTAGAACAATCCAACGTGGGTCGATGGGAGACTATCAACGCCGACTTCGGTAATAAGCCTATGAAAACATCCACAGCCGCCACATTCAGCGACCCACTCCCTCAAGTAGCTATACCCTCCGGCCCACATCGTCCCATGACCACCCGACGAGTAGACGCTAACGAAGGCCTTGACCACTACTCATCACTCACCCGATGCCCCGCAAATCTGCCAAAAGATATTCTGCCCATACAACTCAGACCCCCAATCCACAAGTACGATTTTATTCGATTACTTGAACACCGCCTTGTAGGCCATACCTCCTCCCGCGGGGCAAGGCGATACTCCTCAATTCGCAAAATTCATACGGAAGAATGGAAATATTGCGCAAACAATGACCTCAAGGACACACACCACCTTATAATTGAAAAATACACCCGCTTGCAAAAAGCACTCCGCTCACATTGGCATGGCACACAAGTAGACGTCATGCATATCGTCGTGAGGCACACATGCACACCCTACACCCTCACCTACTCCAACATTTCTTCACAAATATGCCCCAGAATTGACCCACCTAACAAATCCTCCCAAATAACCCCAACCCACGACACTACCCGTATCATATCCCGCCTACGCATACATTCTGTCCAATGGCTACACCACATGCTCCGCATCTACCGCATTAAATCCACACATATAAATCGACACATATAAACAACTACTTCACCATCGTTTCAAACCCTCCACGCACATCCTCCCAATCCCACAACAAACCCCTCCCTTGCCAAGAACCTCCATGGGGGGGAGTAAAGCCCCGCCACACCTTCGGAGGGGATGGACAAGGAGACTCCCCGGCCTAAATTTTGCATAAGAATACCTAGTGCCTCGGGAGAATTGGTGGTACGGTACGTGTACCACAAAAACGTGTGGTACGAAGCAATATTTTTCATTAGTACTTATGTCTTAGATATTTCTAAGGAAACTGTGTCATCGCTATATTTGCAATTGCTCGCACCCTAAGCGCACCACCTCTCTGTCGGGCCATCCGCCCGACTCAGAAGGACCAAAGTCAGATCAAACTCTACCTCAAGCCCGACGCTTCTCGAAACAAGTTGCCAAGAGGATTTTGAAGCTTTTGGTAGTTGGAGGCGAAGGTTGGTGTGGTGAGTTGAGCTGGGCAGTAGGGTTAAGGATGGAGGCGGCGATGGAGCTCGTCCAAGGAGCGTTCGACGTGCTCAACCCAAAAGTCTCGCTCATGGCGGTTTGAGGGCACACAGAGCGGGATTCCACAGTCACGGCAGAAGAATGAGGTATAGCTTTCTTTATTTTCAGCTTGACAAAGCTTGCAGCGGGCTTGTTTCGTCTTCATATGCTTGCCGACGCGCTGACGAGGGTATTGTCCGCGGCGATGTTGATGTTCTGATTGCGTGTTTCCCATGTCGGTCAGCGCGCGCTTCGCAGGCACAGCTCGCCGAGGCGTCACAACCCGCACCCGCCTGTCAATATCACGAGGCAGTCGGTTCTTCAGCAAAGCAGCAGCCAAATTGTCGGAGAAGTCCACGACGCTGCCTTTGCTGAGGTGGTGGTTGGACGGGAGGTGGAAGCCGCACAACTTCCAGCAGTCGACCAGGTGAATGCCCATAAAAGTTGTCCATAGACGGAACCAGCAATAATGTGTTTGCCATAGCTCCTCTAGCGCAAGGTCGTGCTGGCGCGACTGATTATGGTTGTCGACACGTGGGCTTTGTGAAAAATACTCGGAAGCAAGGGCTAGTCGCGGAATAGCTCTAACGCAAACGTTGCCATACTCATCGGCCCATCGTTGCATGTAGGGGTCGTCTCCGTCGAAGGTGAAGGCTGCTCCAACGGTGGCGATGAAGTGGATAACATTCCGCTTGTTGTACTTGTAGCCCATAGCGACGAGGTCGACCCCTTCCAGCTTGGTGGTAAGTACCAATATGCTCCCAGCACTCTTATCTTTCAAGTGTTCTTTTAAAAACTGCTTGGGGAAGCGGGCGTGGCTGGTCTTCACTACACCTATAAAATGGTGCCCCCTCTTGGATGCTTGTATCGCAGCCTGAGGGGGAGAAGTGCACATAGGGTTTAGTTCCTTACTCATAAGCATTTACTGTCATTCACATTGCACATTAATTCGCTTATCACCTTCACTGACGCAAACCAATTGTCGCCCAGTAGAGTTGTCCCAGGTTGGATGGCGCTTGACTCCATCGCCCGCACGACAGTAGCGCATGTTGTTTCCAACTCCCGACTGTATGTCTTCTGTCTCATAGCTGTCCTCCCCTCCTCCACTTCAACCCACATCATTACTCTTGTGTCTGCATCGCACATCGTCTTAAACTCTGTTCCCAAGGGCTTGGGCTTCCGCAATATGAAAGAAGTATTTGGTAAGCCTCCTCGCTTGTCCTTGCGCGGCTGGTAGCTTGACATCGACTCATCTAGTGTCTGAGTCATCCCTGCTTGAAGTTTAGCTGCCTTGTTGTCGTTGAAGTCTGACACTATTTGACGAAACATAGCCCATGGGTTAACTTGACAAGCGGACATGTCCGCTTTGGAGTACATGACCATCTGGTGGATGGTCGTGAAGCGGTAGCTCTTCATGAAGCGTTAGAAATCAGGTGCCTCCCTCACTCATGTCGCCTCACATGTCCATAGCCCCTTCCCCGTTTGGTTGAATTGTCGAGCTGCGTAGATAATTCCAATAAAGACAACCCATTCGTGTTGGGTGATAGGCTTCCAACCTGCCTTTTTTCTAAAGCCCTCCTCGTTTAGGTGGCGTAGATCGTCCTCGATTTTTCCGGGGTAGAGGTGTAGCTACAAACTAAGCAGGTCCACGTCGCCATCATTAGACGTCGGGATTCCGCCTTTAAGGCCGACTCCCTTTTCACCAAAGTATGCCGACCGCTCATTCCGAGTGTCGGTTCTCACTGCAGGAACGATTGTCCAAACAGCAGTCTCCTCTCCGGCGGCCGTCTTCTCTACAGTCGCTCCAACCAGTCGGCGAAGGGTAGCTTCCGCTTCAGAAAGTAAGTGCTCGTCGGGCCCATCTCCCTCCTCGTCGTCGCTATCTAGCACTACCTGGGGTTGGTCTTGGGGGTCTTCCTCCTCCAGTGCGTCAGGGTCCGTAGGATGGGTCGTTGCTGTTAAATTGCACGTCACAGGTCGAGATGCGGAGGCGTTTGCAGAAGGAGATGCGTCGGTGGGTGGTGTCGGCTGGTTTTCATAATTTAAAATTTCAGCCATTTCACTACCAGTACCCCCCGTCGGTGCGGCGCGCATCGGGGAGTCGGTAGGCACCAGCTCCACAGGAAATTCGGTCACGGTGTTGGGAGGGTGAAGAGGAACTAATCTTCGATTGATGTGTGTTGTAAGTAATTCCTAATGTATATTAGTTACAGAGAGCTAATGTATGCTATGATAGAAGTCCTTATGTACAGGACACCATCTAGAGTGCATGTGTACGATATCACGAACTAGCGTATAGACAGCTAACAGCTATAGTTGAAGTCACTTCTCTTGTCTCAACACCAGCCGTCACCCAAGGCTGGTTGTGTAGCGTACCTGTAACCAGCACACCGCAAGTTACAGTATCTTCCTTATCGAACCGTGCATACCACGTTCAACAATGTGGTCGTCGCCTGGCGTGGGAGGCGGTGAGCTAGCAGGTTCTTGCCCGGCAGTGGGCAGCTCTGCCCGGAGTTGAGTGGACCGCTCGGTAGTTTCCGCACCATCATCCCACCGCACGGTCCACAACTTGGGCCCTACCGACGCAGTAACCAAGCCATAATTCCGGGCACGCTGATGGCGCCTCGAGCCGGGCTTTAGGTCCTCTATGGGGCCTCTACGAGCCGAGACCCTTTGGCCTATCCGGACGTGCCGAGCGGAGGTACCGCGGGGGGTAGATGGGGGCAGAATCGTCGCCATGTTGAATAGCCGCGGCCGATACCTTGTATGTTTTGAAAAATAAGTAGACTGGGGCCTTATGCACCTTTTGGACCCATTTTTGTAAAGATTGGTTAAATCAGCAGTCTGTTTGGAGGTTCGAAAAATGAGCATTTTCTGTGGTACGTGTACCACAAACGTGGTACGTGTACCACCAATTCTCCCGGGGCACTAGACGATGGCATATGCGAGAAGGTCCTTAGTAATAGACAGATGCCAGCTTGTGAGTGGTACTACTTGTCGTAATTCATTTTCGTGTTCATTTTCATCTACTGTGCATACTGCATACTACAGCCACGTCTGGAGGATGAACCATATCCGGATACAAGAACGGGTATGAACATATCAGCAGGGAGAGCTCAACCGTACGGTACCGTGGTGGCCCCCGATGTTGTCCTCTCCTCATCCCTACCGTGGGCTTGACACACAGGCAGCTCGAGCTCCGTGCCGCATGCTGTGCCATTGCGGTTTGCCTCACCTGTACTGCAAACTTATCGTAGGATACATAGTACAGGTAGGCGGGAACTCAGTGACAACTTCAGACAGCCCGCACCACGCGAATTCGCTACGTTTCACAGCCGTTCGTTACGTCACGAAGTCAAAGGCTCAATCGCCTACGGGTAGTGGTGGTATCTCGCTATATATTGGTCAAACCTACTCCTTGCTTTTCAGACTCGGGCACCTGCTGTGGAGTGATTCGCCGGGATCCCTTATACTCACTGCACCGTACCCACCTCCGTATCAACTGACAGTTCCTGCCGCTACGCCTGAATTGCAAAGAATTGGCCTACAATCTCGCAGTCGAGCCACGCTTGTCCCGCGATCGTTTTCAGTCTTCGTAACCATGGCGACGAGGCGCTGGAATAAGCGGTATCGAGGGCGTATGTACATTTCTTTGGCCAGTAGTACCAGCGTGATCTTATTTTCTTATTGGGAGTAGATGATTCATAGACGCCCGCGTGTGGATTCATTTACATACCCCTACTTTCCCCTTGTATCTCCTCTCTTCTAGGTTTCTCTGTTGTGCCCCTTGCCGCCGCAGCTCACGCGTAGATGCCACCAACGTTTTTACGAATCTCCGTTTGTTTCACCACTGCACCGTTTGCGCCCTTATGTCACGGCGTCAGGGAAACCTCGTTGGGAGTTGTTGCTATGCATAGCTTCCCGTCCGAGTAACTGTGCGTCTATGTTCCCCTACCGCCATTCCGCAGTCCTTAAATCCATCTGCTCGACGTCCCGGCGGAGGTGAAAGGCAGGATGGGTACTTCATCGCCGAACGAGGATCAGCGCCTAATAAACTGCTGGTGTGGGCCACGTAGTCTGAGCACCAGCTTGATGTACTCGTGGGCACAACGCTCCGACACGCAGGCGAGTCCAATAATGCCCTGGCGATGTTCCACTCTGAAAGGGATGAGTCTCTGAAGAAGCCATGTTCCGAGATTACGTCCCTCTGATGCGCCCGCTACCTTCCTGCTTCGCAGGTGCTGGACGAGCCTCTCTACGCTCATTACCTGCAGTACACCGGCCTGGCACGGCCGTACGGTGACCTCGTGCTCGACGCGCAGCCAAGCGATGGGAACGCCGTCCTCGAGTCTCTCTCGGCCCCGCGTTCCTCCCAGGTGCCCTATCGCCGTTGTCGATTCACACACTCTCTAATTCAGTGTGATTCCTGGACTTCCCCTCCCCCACACTGCACGGGCCTCGTCGAAACACAATGACGTTTCACGCCTTTGGCCCGGTATGGTATATTTTCCCTCGAGTGACGGTTCGCCGCGGCACCGTGGGTGATGCTGCAGTAGGTTCTGTTTGTGAAGCACATGGCGAAACACAAAGTTGGCCTAGGCGATGAGGCACTGCTGAAGGGTCGCCATATGGTGGGGGCCCATCCTTCTCGCCCGTTTGATTATTTACGCGTCCACGCCGCGCTGTGCTTCTGTTGCGAAAGGGGATAGGTGGGCAGTGAGGACGCGCGCTGCTGCCCTGCCGTTGCAGATCCTAATCCGCGACCCTTACAGCGTGATCAAGTCATTCGGGGAAGTGCTGCAGCCGACGCTGACAGAGAGCTGCTACCCCGCCTTATGTGAAATCTTCAGCGCCCTCCGCACGCGAGGCTCCCCGCCAATCGTGGTTATGTCGGAGCAGCTGGGCGCCAACCCCGAGGTGGCCCCCGCCCGACCCACGTAGATAAACACAGCAACACCCGATCGCACACATAACACAACAAATCCTCAACGGAGGTTTGCTGAATGCGCGCTTCGGCGGGTGCGTGTCGATACGGCGGTAGGGGATGTTGCGGGCGATGTGCGTGGCAATGGAGCTGCCCTTTGAGGAGGCGATGCTGAAGTGGCCGGCGGGGCCGAAGCCTTTCGACGGGCCGTGGGCAAACTGGTGGTACTCCACCACGCACAGGTGCGTGGCGCGGATAACCTCCGCAGTCCTGACGCGAGTCGTGATCCTAGCCCCTGGTCTGATGGGCAGTGTGTGTTTTGGGAGGGCGCAGGTCAACACAGTTTGAGGCTGTCAGCAGCTCTCGCGGCGCGGCGATGTCGTCGGATCTGCATGACCTCCTCGAGGAGTGCCGTCCCTTTTATAACCTATTGAAGCGTCACGCGCTCAAGCCACTCAACCTACTGGTAAGCATACTCCCTTTCCCTTCGACCAGTCAGCACCTCACTCGCACACGCGTGTGACCTCAGAACAAGACCCGCTGAATGCAGATCGCCGTGACTGTATAGGGTGAGCCCAGCAGACCCATGGCGGCACCAGATGGCGGAGAGCAGCTGAGGGGAGTGGGGAAGGAGTCTGGTAGCATCGGTGCCACTCACACATACAAGCCAGACACACGAAATGGGGACATTTTGATCGGCATCCGCAACGGCGTGACGATGCAGTTTGAGGTGGTGTGGCGGCCGGAGGCAAAGGTGCGATGGTCGCCGTGTCATCAGGTTCAGCTCTCATCCTTGCGACTGCTCACACCCCTATGTCCTCACACACTTGCCTCGCTTCCCACTACTTGTACGTAGGTGTCAGTGCTGGACTCGGGCTTTGTGCTGGGCGACGGGGTGTGGGAAGGGATCCGCCTGCACCGTGGCGTTTTGTTGTATGCCGATCAGCACATCGACCGTTTGTTCGACGGCTCCAAAACCATCGACATGGATCTAGGTCGGAGGCTTCCTTTGTCCCACTCATCATACCCATAATCAGCAGCCCTTCAGCGTGCATGGCGACTGGGGAGAGCGTGTGCCCGGTTTTGTGATGGCCTTGTCTCTCTTTGCACCGCCTATTGTATTTGCACCACAGGCATTGGCAAGGAGCAGCTCGAGCAGCTGATCTACGAGACGTGCGATGCCAACGGAATGCAGGTAAGCTCACCAGAGTGGCGCCTTGTCCATCAGCTAGGAACTGCTGCACTTCTTTGCATCGGCTCGACTTGGCTGTTGTTGGGAATTGTGTGGTAAAATGGTGCATCATGTGAAGAAAGGGGGTGAAAAGATCGTCGGAGTGGTGCATGCGAGAGATGTGAAAGTGCTGCGCTTTTTTGCATCGGCTTGGTTTGGTGTGGCTGTTATTGTGTCGTGTGTGGGGAGGGGTGCGACGTGTGAGGCGGTCATGGTTTGTCTGAGGGCATGCGCCACACGTGTTCCAACCGTATGCAGGAGGCAAGCAATGTGCACATCCGTCTGATGGCGACCCGTGGCCTCAAGTCGACGCCGTACCAGAACCCCAACGCCACAATCGGTAAACCCACAATTGTGGTGATCCCGGAGTATAAGGAGGTCAGCGCAGGCAACAAAGAGACGGGCATCCGGCTGTTCACTTGCCACGTGCGCCGCGGACCGCCTGACGTGCAGGATGCAATGCTGAACACCCACTCTAAGCACAATTGCATCCAGGCTTGCATCCAGGTGGGTTCATGTACCACTCCCTTCCATCGACTCCGCGGGTTGCAGGCCATCCTTTTATGCTAACCAAATGCTACCTTGTCTAACGCCCACCGCTGCGTGCGTCAGGCCAACAAGGCGGGCGTGGATGAGGCGCTGATGCTGGACCCCGCCGGATTTGTGGCCACCTGCAACTCGGTCAACTTCTTTGTGATCCGGAAGGTACGTTGTTGCCTCGTTTTACCGCCCCACTGCTCGCGGAATATATTAGCTGCGCAGGTTGTGAAACGCTTGTCACGGCGCAGGGGGAGCTGTGGGCGCCGTCGGGGCGGTACCAACTTCACGGTATCACACGCGGAAACGCCATGAAGCTGGGCCACGACCTGGAGATGCCGGTGTATGAGAAGGATTTCACGCTATCAGAGGTGTACACCGCGGACGAGGCATTTGTGACGGGTACATTTGCGGGTATGATCCCCGTGAGGGAGGTGGATGGCCGTGCGATCGGTAGCGGCGGCCGTGGGCCGTGGACGGCTAAGCTGCAGGAGGCATACGTTAGGTTGTGCGACCGCGAGGCCGCGCGTGGGCGGTATAGGATGTATGGGTAGCACCGGAGGGCAGCGCAGCAAGCAAGGCGGGGGGGGGGGGGGGGGGGGCGTGTTAAGAGGCATCGGTATGGAGTGCGGGATCTGAGGCCTCCAGGGGTGTAGTGCCATTAACAATAGCCGCTCAACCCACCTATATGCCCGTTTGGTATCGAAGAGAGCGTCGCGGGAATGTGAAATCCTGTCTGTGGGTCGCGAGGGAGATAGTTGAGAGAATAATGGTGACATCACGGTGGCAAACAGAGTGTTTGCGGTACGTGTGTGAGTAGCCGCTATTCTTGCGACGCCCCATGCATGAGATGCGACGTAAATGTGCATGCGGCGGCGAATGATGCATGGCACCGCATTGTATACCGCGCGGGGCTTTGGTGTTTCGGTTGCGTAAAAGATGATTACTATGGTGAGTAAAAAGGCAACTAAAACTGAAGATGAATGGTTACGAAAGGAAGGTCCTGAACACATACACTTGGCATTTTTTGAACCGAAATCCAGAAACATCATCCATGTCAAATCAGATACCACCATGTAGTATTCGCATGCTCTTCTTCTGACGAGATTTGTTCGCTCACAACATGCAACGTTCCCGTCTGGTTGGTGACTTTACCACGACTGACACGATAGCCCACTCCACTTCCTCGAGAGGTCTTGAGGATCATAAATCCTAAACGCAGCGAAAGAAGTCTCAAGCTACGGGCTTCGACCAGCAGTCTCAATCCTACGTACTACTAGAGACTACATAATGGGAAGTCCCGGTCGGGAAATCCTGAACCCCCTCCCCCCCCCCCCCCCCCCCCACCCCTCCTAAAACAGAATCCCACATAATACTTTTTGTGATATACTGGTTATTTTCGCAAGTATTCTACCAAAGTCGCGCCACGGTGCAAAGTATCACCCGTATAATTTGAGCTCGCATTATATGTGGCGATCTGTGTACGTCTGGTTGGCTTATGTTTAGCCATGATTCACTCCTATAGCTTTAATTAGAAAGCCAATGTTTGACGTGTGCAGGGACTGGATCCGGATCCTACGGAGCCGCGAATCCCCGAGACTACTCGGGTTCGGACTCGGTCTCGTGGGTCCGGACCCTAGAATCATAGGTAATCGCGGGATCCGGACCCTAGAATCACAGGTAATCGCTGGATCCGAGCCCTAGAGTCACAGGTAATCGCGGGATCCGAACCCTAGAATCACAGGTAATCGCGGGGTCCGAACCCTAGAATCACAGGTAATCGCGGGATCCGAACCCTAGAATCACAGGTAATCGTTGGTTCCGGTACCAGTTATTGTAAGTAATCGTTGGTTCCGGTACCAGTTATTGTAAGTAATCGTAGGATCCGGTACCAGTTATTGTAAGTAATCGTTGGATCCGGTATTCATCGTACTTTAATGGATCCGCGGTAATCGGCTAATCGCGAGTACCTCATCCTCGCAAAATGACGTGGAATCGTGATACCCAATCAGTACTCACGATTCCGAGTATCTCACGATTTTGTGGTTGCCCGAAGTGACACGCTGTATTTTTGGGAGGTATTTGGCAATGCAAATCTGCTGAGGTGTATGTCTAGGATTGGTTCAATAGCCCTGATTGTTGTCATTCCGCAGCCTTGAATCGATTGTAGCCCACCCAAGGGCCAGTTAAACGGTGCGTACGCGCTTGAAATCCACCATAATCTGCCCGTCCACATCTAATCCTATCACAATTAGCCGCCACTTCAGAAACCGAGCTCAACGTAAGGCGTCAAGCCTATTGGTCCACCCTGCTGGAAGACTTTCACAACGAGCAAGAGAAAGTTGAAGAGGTAAGCAAGAGTTCCCCCCCCTCCGCTCTGCCCTCACCCCCGAGTTAGCTGCGTTGTGATGTTCGGTAGCGCCGCATGGCGCCCCCTCCCCGCCTCCGCCCGCACATCTATGTTTGTTTATTTGCTCTATCGAAGCCATATTAATAGCGTTGCAGTTGAGCTTGTCGACACTTTGTTATCGTTGTTCTGTGATGCTTTTATGTTCTTTACTTTCCCACGTAAAAGGTTACTTTGTCGTTGAGCATATTGTTGCACTGTGCCGTTCGGTATCGCCGCATGGCGCCCACTCCCCGCCTCCGCCCGCACATTTATGTCTCTGTTTATGTGCTCTATCAAAGCCATATTAATAGCGTTGCAAATGAGCTTGTCGACACTTTGTTATCGTTGTTCTGTGATGCTTTTATGTTCTTTACTTTCCCACGTAAAAGGTTACTTTGTCGTTGAGCATATTGTTGCACTGTGCGGTTCGGTAGCGCCGCATGGCGCCCCCTCCCCGCCTCCGCCCGCACATTTATGTCTCTGTTTATGTGCTCTATCAAAGCCATATTAATAGCGTTGCAGTTGAGCTTGTCGACACTTTGTTATCGTTGTTCTGTGATGCTTTTATGTTCTTTACTTTCCCACGTAAAAGGTTATTTTGTCGTTGAGCATATTGTTGCACTGTGCGGTTCGGTAGCGCCGCATGGCGCCCCCTCCCCGCCTCCGCCCGCACATTTATGTCTCTGTTTATGTGCTCTATCAAAGCCATATTAATAGCGTTGCAGTTGAGCTTGTCGACACTATGTTATCGCTGTTCTGTGATGCTTTTCTGTTCTTTGCTTTCCCACATAAAAGGTTACTTTGTCTTTAAGCATATTGTTGCACTGTGATGTGGCCAGTGGCTCAAGTTGTGAATTTGCTGCAGGGGGACTATGTTACCATATCACTTGTTTACCCTATGTTAGGCACTCTGTTAATTAAAGCAGCTGTCGTCACACAGGCCCGTTTCACTGCGAGATGAGCGGAGGGATGTGGACTTGAACACCATCGAAACGAAGGACATGGAACCTCATATGGCGGAGGCAAGGGAGAGTCTGCGGGCCGGAATCATTGAGCGTTTTTTCACGAACATAAGGGAGAACGATTAATGTTCATTTGGTAAGGGAGAACGATTACATCAAGATAGGGATTGCGACATTGCTGGACATTCGGTGAGTACCTTGTAATAGTTGTGTGTGCATGTGTTTAAATTTTGCACATTTGTTTTTATTATATACCTGTTAAAATATTGAATGTTGATAAATAGATGTGATTGTATCTGAGCGTCCTTGTGTGTGTGTGTGTGTGTTTGTTTGCGTGTATATGCTTATGCATATTTGTATTGAGTGCTTGTATGTGTGTGTGTGTGCGTGCTTGTATGCGCATGTACTTCTGCATGTGTGTTTGTGTGTGTGTGTCTTATGCATGTGTGTTGATGTTTGTGTGTGTGTTTGTCTTATGCATGTGTGTGTGTCTTATGGATGTGTTTGTGTTTATCTGCTTGTGTGTGTGTTGGCTTGTATGTGCATCTACTTCTGAATGTGTGTGTATGTGTGTGTGGTGTTCGTTTGTGTACCTATTTTGTATGCTCTCTACGTGTTCCTTTGTGTGTGTGTGTGTGCAAATTTACCTGTGCATTTGCTATGTTAACTAAAAATGTGAATTGTGCAGGTTTAAGAATCTGGACTTCAATGGGATTCGTCCCGACTTTGCGCCTACAATTTTGGCGGCTGCAAGACGAGAATTTGGAGAGCAGTGGCGCACATAGCCGGAAGAGAGCGAGGGAGAAGGCGGTGCTTATCCAAGCAAGCAAGCTGCAGAGCTTGGCAAGCAATTGATGTCGTCGAAGAGTAAGTCTTTCACTGCATTCCTTTCCGGGGATTTGACTGGGCGTGTGACGCCCTCTATAGCCACGCACGTGGAAAAGTATGACTTAGAGCGTTACCTTGAGCTGCCCCAAGAAACGGACAAAGACATTTGTGTGTTGACATGGTGGAACACACATGCAGCTCTGTACCCCGACTTGGCTTTAATGGCGCGGCAATACTTTTCTATGCCTGCTACCTCTGCTGCATGCGAGCGTTTGTTCAACAAAGCGGGGCGAATGCATGACGCGTTCAAGAAGAACACCAAGGAAAATAGCCCAGAGGATGCCTTGTTAGTCTCATGTAATTGTTGAATTATGTATGCGCGAGGAATATGGTTGTCACAAGTCTATATAAATTGTAAGAAATGGTTGTCTTAAACCTGTTTTCATCCATATTTTGTGCATTTAATGTTCATTTGGTGGACTCGCACTGGCCATGCGATAAACCATTTGGCATTACTTGTCACATCATATGTGAAAAATGGTACTGCATCGGAATATGTTTCCCTGTGATGGCAAGTGTCGTTTTTGAGCCGGAGGGCTATAAACTCACATACGTTGCTTGTGGCACTTGCCGGAGGGACCAAAAGCTTTGCTAAATTGTATGGGATAGACTGTAAAGTACTAAATATGTGTGCAGCGGGCAGAAAGTATGGGAAGTGAATTGTACGTATCTATTGTATGGGATCCAAGCATGAGCAGGCGCAATAGAACTAGTAGAGATGTAAGAATTTAATTCGCATTACAAATTTCCCCCAAACTGCGCAATTTGTATCAATTTGCATGAGTACCTCGAGTACTTGCTGGAGTCGCGAACCCAACGAATCCAACGGAACCAAAAATTTAGAAGTACTCATGTACTCGGTTCCGGACCATGGAATCACAGGTACTCGCTGGATCCGAACCCTAGAATGACAGGTAATCGCTGGATCCGAACCCTAGAATCACAGGTAATCGCGGGGTCCGGACCCTAGAATCACAGGTACTCGCTGGATCCGAACCCTAGAATCATAGGTACTCGCTGGATCCGAACCCTAGAATGACAGGTAATCGCTGGATCCGAACCCTAGAATCACAGGTAATCGCGGGGTCCGGACCCTAGAATCACAGGTAATCGCTGGATCCGAACCCTAGAATCACAGGTAATCGCGGGGTCCGAACCCTAGAATCACAGGTAATCGCGGGGTCCGAACCCTAGAATCACAGGTAATCGCGGGATCCGGATCCCCTTTTTAGAGGTACTCACTAGTTCCGGATCCTAAAAAATCAAGTACTCATGGATCCGAACCCAACAAAAAAATGGCGGATCCAGTCCATGGACGTGTGATTCGCATTTGGCGGGTGTGGTTGGCATCGGCACATACTCCAAACATACCAAATACCATCGTCATAAGTCTAATAGGGATCAGCCATCGATACATTGTCGTATCACCATTACGTAATTATCCTCCTTTCGTGGCGCCATCAATGTATTTCGCTGTGACATCGACACCGCCATAATGGCAGCAACACAACCATCGATACCATCAACTATAAAAATTACATTAAATGTTATTTGATATCACACATTGTTCGATATGATGCTATATCCTCCCAAATATCGATACATTTGGCGATTATATCGGCTTGAAATGCTATCGACGTCAACAACTAAATTGCCAATCTCATCAACATCGTCAATCCGATATGTTGAAACCATCAATATAATCTTTTCAATATATCATTACTATCAACATCGGAAAAATGGAATTGATCCCAAACCTTAAACCGTAAATGAACGTGATGCGTCCCAATGGGTCTCGCCCCTCGCTAATGCCACTCGCTCTCGACAATTTGAAATGTTGTGTATCAATACATAGCAAAAAACTGTATCACACGAGTTTTGCTTTTCGCTACCACGCTTGCATCGGTAGGCAAATGTGAACTTCCATACGAAATGAAATGAAATGAAATTGTTTACAACATGTACCGGGTGAAACCGGCTGTTGTCCCTGGGCCCTCCCTGCATTGCATGTAAAAAGAAAATGTCTATTATAAGAAGCCCCCTCGCCTAGGTCGTCGTCGGTCCCGTCTCAATCCGTGCTCATACCCGCCCGAGATAGTAGTTGCTCCTCCCGACGGAGGTCGCCACTTAGCCGTCTTCTCTCCTCCTTCGGGGGATGGGAAGAGAAAATAGCTAGGCAAAAGACGGTGTCCGGCTTGCTCTCCTGCCCCGTGCGAGATGTTCTCATGTCCCATGTCCTTGCTCCGTATGTTTCCAACACCTATCTTATCGCGTTGTGGCCGTCCGTACGCTCCCCCGGTGGTTTACGTTGTTAGGGGGCCGCCTTGATGAGCATTGTGCTGTTACGATAACCCTAGACACACTGCATGAGACAACCTATCGATGACCGGGTACCGACAGGGGAGGGGTGGGTCGGACACATGGATCGAGTCGCCGCGCCACAAAAGGTGATAAGTACGGGATTTTTTTCCAAAGACCCCCCGTACCGGGTTTTTCCGGCGGCGGATGATCCTAAGGACCTCCGCCGCCAGACGGTGCCGCTCCTCCGTCCGCGGCCGTCCTCCATCATGCGCAGCCTTCACGCCTCGCCCCCCGGGGAGGCATAAACTCGCAGGGCTGTCGGCAAACTAGCGAGCTCCATACCCTGGTGCCGCTTCCCGGGTATATATTATATTTTTCCAAAACCCTCCGTACATGGCTTCCCGACAACTGCTAATCCCGCATATCGCAGATGTCGGTACCTCGTTCAGCCCCCTACCGTGCCAAGCAGCATGGTACGGATACGGGGTTACCAACGCCCACCGCGTAGAGGTAGAGGTAAGTGCCGACGGGCCTCCGAGCGCACCCCCCTCCGGGGCCGCCCCCGCTGCGCCGCCGCCGGGCGCCAAACTTCCATACTTATGATGGCACAAACTCATTCGCAAACCATACCGTTTCATTAAGATATGACATCAGCGCCTCCAAACCAACTTCATCCAACAATGCCATTAAACGAAGATATCTTTCCGTAGAGCGCTATGTACATTGCATATTAGAATCAGGGTTTTCACGATTCCCGTGAGTGGCGATTCGGACGAAATGTAGCTCAAACAGTTGTTGGGAATGTATCAACGTAATTCGACAACCTTGTCATACAATTTTCACTTTAAATTCGCACCGCTCATGCCGAATCACGGCTAGCTGCATGATTTTCGGCTCTATAGCACCTCGACGGTACTTGAATGTCCCTACTTGTGACTCCATGAGATTGGCACGTGTTCTCGACTGGCTTACGCGCAACATCTCACGTCCGGACTTTTGTATATTTGGTAATGAATTGTAGTTACTATTGTAATATTGGAATTCTAATCCGTTTCGGAAATCACTAAATATCATGAAACGCTTGGATCTTATCTTCGTGATAATGTGCGAGGTAGTTGTGCTAATGCGGTTGCTTGTTTCCCCGCTATGCGGGCTTTGTTCATATGTTGTTTCTTTCCCTTTTGTTGGTGATTCTTCACCGCTTCCCTTGTATTTACGATGCTGATATTCTAATCAGAACAAGTATTATATCCAATGTGCTCAACATTACCACTACGTGCTCCTTATGATTGAAATCTAGAGGTTTGCACAACTCAACTACTCCCATGTGTACGGGACAATCGTAGCCCCCGAGGTTAATGTCCCCGTTAAAAACGGCGCGTCTCACCGCTAGGGCAACTAGCTTGTAATAGTAGTGGGGCGCAACCAACCACCCGGCGACTTCCCGAACGATCAACTCTTATTAGCCCTAGCCTCATGAGCTAAAATTAGCAAAGAACTTGGCACTCTTTGCTTTCGCGCTTGTTGAAAATTGAAATAGAATGATCACACGGGTAGTCGAGCCGGCCCCGCTACGGGGCTTGCTGTGGGGACAAAGGAAGCGGAAAGAAAGGTATGGCAGCCGCCAAAGGCACTACCGGTACGGCTGACCGGCCGCCACTAACGGGAAATAGAGTACCGCTATTAGTGCAACACTAAGTTCTAAGATAAGGACTAGCTACCTTGTACATGAGCACTATGTAATGCAATGCTAGTGCTAACACTCCCCCTCAAGGTAGCCGAGGTCTTGTCGTCGCCCTTGGTTGTCTTCGAGTAAGGAGTTATGGTGCTCGGAGGTCTTGTGCCGATAGCGGTAGTGTCTCAAGCCGGGTAGATGCCGCGACGAGTGCTCACATGAACGGGATGCTATATCGGGTAGTTGCCGACAAGAAACCGGTCCCAATGTGCTGCATAATGTACTAGTCTGATACGTAGCGGGGAAAACCGTATGCGGGCGAATTAGCTCTCGCATGAGAGCAACCGGCGAGGAAAAAGCAAAGCCAACAAGGTTGACAAGATTTTGCATGCACTCAAAAGTAATAGGCGGGCGTTAACGTGTCGATTTCCCCCCCTTGCCTTGGGCAAGATTAGAACCTCGCTAAGTCAAGGGAGCATTGCGGCGTCGCCTCGGGAAAAAAGAAAAAAAATACTATGTAAAGTACGCGCGGGCCGAATGTTCGCGAGTCGGGGTGTGTACCCAGATCCGGTCGATAGCATCGGTGGGCTCTAAGCTGTGTGTGATGTTATAGGACTAGCGAGCCACCGTAGAGCGGAAGGCGACGCTCTTCTCCTTGGGTGGCGGAGGGTATGAGTGGGTAAGACTAGCGAGCCACGGGTGAGCGGAAGGCAACGCTCTTTGCCTTGGGTGGCGGAGGGCGGGTATGACTAGCTAGCCAACGGTGAGCGGAAGGCAACGCTCTTTGTGTAACTAGGCATTGGGATCCATAACACTTTGGAGATGGAAGTAGAATGGCTACACAGGTAGTCCAGCCGGCCCCGCTAGGAGGCCAACAGTGGGGACTAAGGAAGTGAAAAGAGAGTGATGGCGGCCGGCAAAGGCACCGGCAGGACCGGCCGGCCGCCACTAACACGGAAATAGAGTACCGCTATTAGTAAAACACTAAGTACTAGGATAAGGACTAGCTTACCTTGTACATTAGCACTAGGTAATGCAGTGCTAGTGCAAACACTCACAATCGACCTTCGAAAGGGTGAACTCCGAGCCCACGCGGACAAACTACAAGCATGCATCTTCCCTACTCGCCCGCGCGGCCACGAATGCAAGCTAGCTACATGCATGTCGGTTCGTAGCGTTTGCAAGGCAAGCGCAGTTCCTCTACCTTGCCATCGCGCATGCCCACGTTTGTCTATTGGAGTTGCACAACGCCTTCGCTACACGCCGTAGATGGGAAGGCCGCGTCCATTTAACTCATAAACTGCGGCGCGACCTCGATTGGTGGCGCACCATTCTCTCGTAGCACAACGGGCGCTCCATCTACAAGTTGATTGAAAAAACCTACCTCCATGCTAATTCCAACGACTACGATTGGGGCGCGGTACTGAATGAAAACCCGAGCTTCTAGGTGCGCGGTCTCTGGTATGCCGCAGATCGCCAACAACTACACATAACATGGAAGGACTTACGAGCTGTACGTCATGGCATCACATCCTTTCTACCACAACTGCGAGGCCCGCAACACACTCCTCCACGAGGACAACTCCGCCGTCGTCGCTACCTTGACCAAGCTCAACTCCCGCTCGCTAGCTATGATGACCGAGCTACGCCACCGCTTGTGGTATCTACTCGACAACAACGACATCTGCATCCGCCCACGCTACATCTATTTGGCAGCGATCACTTGGGCGATACGATAAGTAACGAGATGGATACATAAGAATGGTAGCTCAAACCCCCGTGTTTTCGCCTACCTTTATGCAACTTGTGGCCCTCACTCGATCGATCGCTTCGCGTTCATGAAAAGTGCATATCTACCACGTTTCAATGCGCGATGGTGGACCCCAAGTGCGAGGACATTGACTGCCTGCATCTACATGACGCCTACTTGCAGCGCGAGAACAACTATGGCAACTCCCCGTGGGGGTGCTCCCCGCGCTCGCGGCCAAGCTCAGCCAATCCGGCGAACCTGCTGCATTTATCGCCCCCTATTGGCCACAAGACAAGCCATGATACCAACGGCTATACAACATGTATGGTCGAAGAAACCGTGTTCTACCCTCCAACGCGCAACCTTTAGGGTTCCGTCGCTGACGGGTCCCTGTAGCCGTACTACTCAGAGGGACCCGGCAACAATTTGCCGCCATCGGTGACGTCGGACGCGGCCTCGAGATAGGGCATCAGCGACTCATTATAGCATACGCTCGCCCATCCCCTTTCACGCTCCGCCTGTCCTTTCGATTCTACGGGCCGATGGCGTGCAGCGCAAATCCCTAAAATGGACAACGGTCACTCGGCCTTAAGTCGCGCAGTGTCAGGCCTCCCTCACCGCGTGCGCCCACTACATCTTCTCTTGCAATGCGGAAGCGGATATGCGCGTTGTCAGGGTGGCGACCTCTTATTCGATTGCCCTTTCGGATACATCTACATCTTTACGATTAGGAAAGTAAAAGGATACTAGCGGCCCGAGGAGGCCGACAAACGGGGCCTAGCCAGCATCTCGATCGCGGCTAGTTTTCACCTAGCCCACCTCCTAGACTGGTACCTACTCAAGCATACCGACTCCTACGTCACCAACTTCAATTGCCCCCTCCCTGGTCATCTATTTGGAATTTCTCAGTTGTTGAAAAAGGAAAACAAACTCTAATGACTAGCACTCGCCAGCAGCACTATGTTCCGGGCCGGAACATGCATACATCTCTATCGGCGCCTCGCCCCCCGCCGGCTTCAAGTGGACATCTCATAGCCTCCGCGAAGGCGCCGCGTTCGCTGCTAATTGCATCGGCTTTCCCCTGCCCGTCGTCTAATACATAGGTGCATGGTTGGGCCACGAACGACTCCGTGTCCGAAGGCAAGTACATCGCGACCTTACCATGACCGCATATCCAGCTTGACGTTACTTCGGATGGCTCGTCACTTCCCGCCCGCTGCACTAGAGTAGGATGCGCAAGCCTCTAGCTTTATCAAACTATTGCCAAAACGTGTCATAGGGTTAATGACAAGATTGATTCAAATATAGAGTTTTACTAAACTCATCTCCCATGTGTACGAGACAATACCCATGCGAATGATGTCGTCCTTAGTAGCGGCGCGTCAAACTGCCATGACAACTAACATGTATGGGCACTAGTGGGGCGCAACCAACCACATGACGACTTTCCCAACAGTAAACATTATAAACCCCTAGTCTTGTAAGCCTAAACTTGCCAAGAGCCTCGCACTCGCTGCTTTCGCGCTCGACCAATCTAGGCTTCGCGCGACCCCACTCACCTAACCCTATAATTACCCGTTAATCTTGTGCCCGCCGGCGGCGCAGCGGCAGCGGCCCCGGAGGGGGGTGCGCTCGTATGCCCGTCGGCACCTACCTCTACCTGCACGCGGTGGGCGCCGGTAATCATGTAGCCGTGCGTGGCGTTGCACGTTAGGGGGCTGAACGGCGTACCGGCGGTTGTGATAGATCCGCGTGATCAGAAGCTGTCGGGAAGCCATGTACGGAGGGATTTGGAAATCATGATATCCTTACTTCAACACTAAGATCTCCCGCTCGGCTAGTCCGATATTCGCGACCGAATACTCACAAATACTCCTCCGATAAAGAAGCGGGGGCGGTGCCTTTGAAAAACAGTTGGCGAGGAAGGTACGCGCAGATCAACGGTGGGACGCATGTGTTTGAGCGGGTGGCGGATAGCCGATATGCAACGCCATGGTAGGGCGCTCGCTCGACGTCGACCCGCGCTCATATATAGACGAGAAGCCAATAGAGGACGAGAAGCCAATATAGGGGATAGAACTCGACACCAACACCGAGGAGGGCAGTCGCAGCGAGAGGAGCGGCACGATTAGAACACGTAGAATAGGTAGTATAATCTGACAATTTACCCTAGGGCACGTCTTGCAAAGTATTAGAGTTCGTTTACAATTTGACCGAAAGTCTATCACGACATGCATGGCCGGGGGAAAGATTAGCGGGTAGACATTAGAAAACATTTACAACATTTACCGATAAATCGGTTGTTGTCTCATCGCGTACCCAATACTGCCATCTAGGACTTAGGGTCGGGGTTTCACGCCGGGGGGGCTCCTTGTCCATCCCTCTCCGTCGGCAGTGACAACACAATACAAATCATGCAAGGACATAGAGACAAACATGGAAATCGCTACGATAAACATATGAAAACTACTATGTCGCTATCTCCACGATGCGCGGTCCACTCCCACATGTGGAGGGCGCTGATCGTCCTTGCTGGTCAGCATGTGCTTGTCGAGTCGGGCGTGCTTGACCTAGGCTTTTGAGCGACTCCGGTCGTGCCGGAGGTGGGGAGGAAAGGCACGCGAGAATAAGATCCCCTTTGCTCACGTCGTCGAAAGCCCCGACAATCGAACAAGATAATCTGCCGGTGTCAAGGAGGATTTATGCAGGGAATGGAGTGCCTCTGGCATTTCGCGAGCATATTCTGTATCGCGGGCCGCCGCCTGGCGTTAGGGCTACCCAAGTATGCGGGGATTATAGTCGCACGGAAGGAATACGATACTATTCCTCATGACCTTTTTGTTTTTTTAAAGAGGCTAATGTTGGCATTACGGGACATATGCTTTCCTTCCTAAAAGCCCAATATAAAGATAGTAATGTCCAAGTAAAAACTAGAGAGGCCCCGGGCATATTATCCGACCCCATCCCAATAGAGCGCGGACTGCGGCAAGGATGCCCAACGTCCCCAATCCTCTTAAACATATTTATTAACGATACGTTTGACGGGATAGGAGGATTGGGGTGCGAGGTGTCGAATTGCGTTGACATGATGGACTCTAGGCAACCGTTAAGGGTGCGGGCCAATTATTTGCCGACGACACTGACGACACTGATTTTGCCGTCGCTCGATAAATTGAATGCCATGCTCGCCCACTTTTCCCAATGGGGGGATGACCGCTATATGAGATTCGGAGTAAACATTTTTGGGTATAAAGGGGCTACTGAACCGCCACTCCGACTCAGTTGCACTACGCGAATAAGCGGCCCGTTGGCAGCTCGGGGGGGGGGGGGGGGGTTACCGATTGTATTTGAGTATAGGTATTTAAGCGCATTGATAAACTTGGATTTAAGTATGTGAAATGTCGTGGGCGATAGGGTTAGCCGCGCCGTTGAAGCACTCGACTCCGTGTTAGATGGGCGAGATATCCCCATTAATGTGTTGAAGGCTTGCCTATTGCCGGTCCTTACTTACGGGTGTGAGATATGGGGGGGTGGATACGACTAGCGGCGCCAATAGATTACGAACTCTATTAAATCAATGCCTAAGGCGACTAGTTGGGGTGGGTGCAGAGGCCCCCGGCTTGGCCACAACGCCGCTACTACGGGAACTAGGTATAGAAGCAACGGCAACATCGGCTAGGACTAGGGCGTTCCTTAAACACCCATCCTCAATACGTGCATAAGCGATGTGGTAGGCCAACCTAGTCGCATGCGCCAAAATACTTGGACGTATGGGACCGTGCGTTGGCTGGATCGTTTTGCTAGGGTAAGCGCGGAACTAGCCCAAGGCGTGCGCGTCCCGGACTCATGGAGGTCTTTGCAACCGCGTGTTGCCTTTACCCTTTTAAAAGCAATTGTATGGGATCGATCCGAGGCGTCATCTTCGGCATGTACAAATGCGTGCAATATTTATTCCCATGCCTCATACGTTGGTAACCCATTAGGTACATGTAGCCGACGCTCGTGTTATATGAGTGCATTACGTGCCAATGTACCATCACCATACCGTACTGCGCTAACCCCACGCACACGACGCCAACAGTGTTGAAGATGAGTAGTCGTCGTCTCCATGTCGTCGCAACTGAAGCCTAAGCAGCACATTATTCCCAGGCTTCGTATGATGGAATTCTAGAAACCTATTGCCACAATACGGCACGGGAACTCTTGCGGGGGGCGTTCTTGGATTACACATTATGATTCGATTTCGTACGCATGTATTTCCCACAGCCCCTCATCTTGCCCGTATTTATGCCATTCCTTTACGTTATCCTCATCATTGTCTGAATGCGGTGAGGATGCGCCCGAATCTATAGAACAGATCTTGCTTGAATGGCCGGGCTGGGAGTGGCACCATCGTAATTCTAGGACACTAGTCTCAAAGTTTATGGAGTTTCGTACGTCAATTCGTTGCCTCCTCTTAAGATATAACTACATTGTTTTGAGGCGGTGCCCCCCCTTCCCTTCATGGCGCCGTTCATTTTAAAGGGAATGGCAGGTTTTTCAAGTTAATGCGCCAAGCCCTCCCTCGTGCTTTCTTTTTGCAAATCATGTATATCGCATTCCCGAAATGTTGCCCCATCCGTGAGATGAGCCTTGCTCCTCGCATTACTCGAATGGGCCGACGCCCGGACGGGTAGAGCGGACTTTTCTTGGTTAGTGCCGGGAATGCATTCATTTTTGTTTGCATGTTATTGGAAGGCTTTTAGTTGGCTAAACTTCAACACTTGCCTTTATGCGGGGTTAGCGCAGTACGGTACGGTTTTCGTGCAATGGCGGTGCGTTATGCACTCACTCGAGCGTCGCCTATCTAGCCGGGAGCATAATCGATGATGAGTTTTGAAGTTTTCTCTAGTCATGTTGCTTGCAAAACCTAACGCCGCCTGTAGAGGGTGCATGTGCAGGCTGACCTGCCAGTCCCATATCCCGGGGGCGCAGGTAAATCACCCGGCGAGTACAGGTACGGGTTCAGTGCGTGTGAAGGCGGGATGACGATTGTGATGATACGCGCGCGGCGGCAGCAATCCGAATATTGATATGCTCCGCGCCAGTTTGTGGCCGCCTCGCTTCCAAATTAGTTGCTTTCACTCGGACGTTTCTCACTCACTTCTCACTATCGGTCTTCCCTCGACTGCGCACCAAATATGTCGGATGATGAAGGCAAGTGGCCTGTAGTTCCAGTTTTTAATGAACTCCGCGGGGACGGCCTTGCCGCGGCACGCAACATAGTACAGGGGGAAACGGTTGTTCGCGTCGCGCCACTGATTGCCGTTCCGACTGAAGCGGCTCGCCATCAGCGCTGCGCTACATGCCTACGCGTCCTTTCGCGGAATAGCGGGGATAGCGTTAAAGCATGCGTCCGTTGCGGCGCGGCCGTTTTATGCTGGATGTGCGCAAAACCGGGCTCTCGGAGTACAGTCCTTCATGACGACGGGTGCGACGCGTGGGAATTGCTGCGAAGCGGGAAGGCCCCAGCAGGTACGAGTACCACTGCCGGGTAGTCACAGCTCGCAGCTCGTACGCAGCTCGGACCGCTAACGTCAACGTAGAATCGCAAGACCATCTCGTGCGTTGGGACATGTGTTAGTTACAGATGCGGCATCGAACTGATGACAGAGTGTGCTTTACTGACGGATGCTAGTCGTGACAAGTGAATTCGGGTGATACGGATAGTACGGTGGCTTTATTTCTGAACAAAATGATGACACGTCCAGGCATGGGGTTAGACCCTCCGGACATCCGGGTCGTGCTACGAATGCTCTATGCTTGCCGCCGCCGCGAGCTGGGCACTCTCCCCTCAGCGGATTCCGAAGAAAGGGTGTCCGCGGGCGACTCGGTGATCATAGACGGATTTGAGGCGGTGGATGGGCTAGTGTCGGGGGAGGGCGAGGACGGTGTCAGTACCTTGGCGCCCTCGACGGCCGAGGTGCTGGTGGAGCAGGCGAAGCAAGTGAAGCTGCTGCTATCTCCCTGGGCGCGGGTCGGGCTGGAGCGCTGCGTAGAACTGCTCGAGAAGCTGCAACTGAATGGCATGGAGATAACGGAGGCGCCAGCGGGGCGGGCGGGTGCTGCACGCCGGCTCCCTCCGCGCGGTCACAACCGATGGGCGCAGGGCAAGACGGTGGGGTTGGGACTGTTCGCCTCCGGCGCACTGCTCAACCACTCGTGCCAGCCAAATTGTAGGCTGGACTTCGGCGCTGACGGCTTTCTGACGGTCAGTAGCCTAATAGCAACTTGCTTGACCTGTGGCGTTTGCATCATGGCGGCGGTAGCAAAAGATGGGCGGTCGCGTTTTGCTTTCGTCCCGGAGTGAAATACTTGCGTCGGATCATGAAACACTGTTGGCGGGTCGGTGCCTCGATGGTCGCAGGTGACTGCGACGGAGGACGTCTGTTGTGGTACGGAGCTGACTATTACCTACATCGACACCAGGGAGCCCCGTGCCTCCCGGCGAACCAAGCTGCATGACCGCTACGGCTTTCATTGCACGTGTCCACGGTGTCACACTGCGCAAGAGCCGTAGCTGTGTGAGGAGGTGCGGTACAATTGTGATGGAGTTAAAAATCGACTTGCTTGCAGTGACGGGACGAGGGGGGCGAGGTCTGGCGGAGGCGGGGGTCGAATAAGCCCCCGATCGGATTGCGTCCTTAATACAAAAAATTCAAAGAATTAATAAGCACGTCAGAATGGGAGGTCCTGATGGGTGGATAATCTTTTCCTGCTTTGGATTAGATGCCCTTCATCATCTCACTTGTACTTTAACCTTATTTTATTCCTGTATTGAATAACATCGAAACGGCGCGCATCCGGAAGCAGACACCCGAATATCCGTGAGCTTAACCACGCACACTAGCTGCGGCACTTTGGAGGCTCATATATGCATTTAGGGAGAAAATCCGTCAACGAAGTCCACACACACACCCACTTCACAAGCGCACGCATTCCGCATGCAACACAAAAAGGAATTATACGAAGAGAAGTGGATCACCCCCCTCCCCCCGAACCCCCTCTCTCTGATTGAAGGAGCCCCCGCTATCAACCTCCCCCTAACTCCGACGAAATAAAGGGCGTGTGGATTGGCGTTCATACATATACACTCTTCCCATTAAGTCCGTTACTAGCGGCACGTATTTAATTACCCGCCACGCACAGCCGCGATGGCCATGCAACTCGATTGGGGGGTAGAATGATGATTTTCGAACAACACACCACGGCGCGTTGTTCACTGACGTGAGCACCTTTACCGGCACGCCCCAATTATTGTGGGCACCCACGTTGGATTTTCGGTCCATATTTTGCGGGCCGAAATTCGTGCATGTGCAGGTTATGCATGCCTCTATGCGTGGCTCGGCACACGTAGTGTCGCGAAAAGCCGGGAGACTACTCAAGACTGGGTTCTCATCATGTTTGCACAATTGCACTAATATCCGCCGACTGTGTTGCGCCCGGCCGTCTACAATGCGGCGACACCGAGAATGGCATGCCGTGTGCACTGGTTTTTCTTGCCACGTGCCCGGAAATACCACCAAGGAGCACGGGCTGGGGGCCTATTGGGCTTGAGGGGCAGTTGACTTGGAGTGTAAGCACCCTGGCGCGCGGATCGTTGGCCTTAGAAACTTGCGCATCGCCGGGCGTGAAAAATGGCGGGGAGCTTTCAAAGTACCCTAGCACGGGCCTTCATCTGGCCGGCGGCAAAGGGCACGGCACCATGCCATCATGGGGCATGAAATGGGCGACGCCGTGAATAGAAGAAATATAGGGCGCTTATTGTTGAGCGTATTAGCGTAGCGGGTATGCGGGTACCACCAGTCTAGGACTCTAGGGGTTGCTAGCCCCGCGCGAATGTGGCAGATTTTGAAACCCTAAAAGCTTTATTTGGCTGTACGAGGGCTTGGATGGCATCGGACGGCGGATTTGACGCGAAAACCGGCCGGTAGGCGTAAATGAAGTTGAAAACTTATATTCACTTGGGGGAAGGGCTTCCACTTGCAGTTTGCTCGAATCGGACACTGTACGGCGAAGTTAGGCTTTTCTAAGCCTCCCAAGCTGTGGTTTTCCGGCCCCGAGCCCACCCACGTCAAGCATGTCAACGGCACATGCCATCACACCCACGTGCTCCCATGTTTGCGGACAACATGTTGGGATCATAAAAACCGCATGTTGTGTCGCCGATTTCGGGATTTTTTACGAGCCAAAGTGTGGCAAATCCGAATTTCGGGGCGCCCGAATCAGTTTATACCCCGAAATTGGGTATACCCCGAAACCGCAAACCCTAATACGTCATAGCGTAGCCGTGACGGGCCCCATTTGTGCCCCGCTTCCCCCTTAGCCTTACCGATAACACAAGTTTCGGCCCGCCTTTTCAACGAGTTAAAGTACACTTAAACCCTAGAAACCCTACATGGTAAACACCCGCCCTACGCGAAAGGCCCTACTTCACTAGTAACGGACTTTATGGGAAGAGTGTACATGCGAGCAAGTGGCTCGGCTCGGAGGCTACGGGTCGCCGGAGGCCCATGATGTATATATGTATTCCGGGAAAGGCTCCCGCCGGCACTGTGGCGGCGGCAGCCCCGAAGGGAAGTGCGCTTGCATGCCCGTCGGTACTCACCCTCACCTCCTCTTGGTGGGCGATGGTAGCCCTATTGCCGTGGCACGGTAGGGTGTTAGGCGGGGTGAGCCGACACGTGCGATCCGCGCGATCATCAATTGTTGAAAAACCATGTATGGATGAGGGCTTTTACAAATCATATATGTGCACTAGCGCCAAGATCTCCCGCTCGGGCCGTCCCATGTTTCTTTCTCCGACCAAGACCTATCTCCGACCGCATGTGAGGAGAGGCGTACATATAGCTTCCTAGCATGCCAAATCCGTGCGCGTCTAGGGAAAAAGAGGCAAAGACAGTCTCGTGGCGCACCGTGGTAGCGTTAAGGTGGCTCGGTCGGGTGACTTCGCGTGGGGGGCGTCCACTCAAAGCCCATGTGGCGTCCGTCGCAGCTTGGTTAGCCACGTCAATGCAGTTGAACGCAACTGTGGTGCTGGGGGCGAGTTTCTTGGGGACGATTTCGCCCACCACTAGGGTGGGAAGGCGGTGGACTCGTAGAAAGGGGGGTTGAAGGGGTAGGGCATAAGGAGTATTGTGATTTTATAACGAGAGTTGGCACATAGCAAGGGGAGGGGGGACCGGGGGGAGGTGAGGCTGATCACGACCGTTCGGTTGTCGGTAAAGGTGGAATTCTAGTTGCCGAGGGATATGACTCATGTACCGTCTAGGCCTTCGGTCGCGAGTTTAATCTCGGGGGAGTAGGAGGAGAGGTCTACCCAAATTGTCGTGATATGGTTAAAGAGGGTGGTCCGGTGGTTTTTTTTCAGTTCTAATGCTTGGCACGGTATGTAGGGGGATGAGACAAGAACCGGCGGTGCGATCCGCCCGGGTGTCGTCGGGAAGCCTCGGCCGGTGCAGAGGGCCTTTAAAGGTATAATTTGTGTACACACGTGACAAGATCTCCCGCTCGGGCCGTTCGATGTGCACAATGTTTATGTCTTTCCAAGAAAGCGTTTATCACTTGTTGGTTGGGCGACATTTTAAGGAAGTCGCGGCTTCTAGTTGTTGCCTTACGTTATTTTGCCCCGACGGGGCACAAGTAGGCAAAAATAACGATTTGAGTGAACGGTGCACCCTTCAATATGTGGACATGTTTTATTCACACATGCTACATGGTTTTTTTGTGTTGTACTTAATGCCCATGACTTGTGGTGTTGATGACTAACTATTACGATCTTTTGTGAGTTGTACAAAACTCACTCCACAAGCTTCTCCAAGATAAATGTAGATAATTTTTTGATGGCGTCGCAATGGTTCGCATAAGTTGACGCACTCGCGGCGAAGATGAAGGAATACGATAAGAAGATTGCTAATCATCAAGGCACGAAGGTTGTGTATCAAGGCATAACGATTTCAGATCAAAATAGAAATATTGCCGACATGCATTTCCTTCTTTACAATTGGTAATATACACTGGGAAAATACTAGGAAAATACTAAATTACGACCGCGGGAAATACTGCTTTTCCGCGGTTTCCCCCATACAAATACCCCATGGGGCTGACGCCTACCGCTACTACCACCGCGATGGCTACCTTTCCTATCCCACTTCACGCCAACAAATCGACCGTTGTCGACCCACCTACTCGACCTTAACCTCTCCAATCTATCTCCTCTTCTTGCCCTTCAGTGGCCCGTCGCAACTCGGCGTCTTCGCTCGCCTGCTCGATCCTCAACCCGGCCGGTTCATCCCGAGTCCAACTCGCCGATCGCTTTTTAACAGTTCAGCCACCATGCTTTGCGTGGAAAAGTGTTATGCTCAGCTCACTCACAATCCATCCTCTTAACAACGACAAAGCATACCCTAGCCCCAACACCACGCCACCTTGGAAGTATCGAGGCCATCTGACCTCTCAACTCGAAGATCCGGACGTTCTCCCATCCCGCGGCACCCCTTATGTATCGCTCCACGGTCTGATTGCCACCGAAACACCCGCCGCCTTTGCTCCTCGCACCCCTGGACTCCGCTCGACCTCGCTAGCCACGAACTAGCGCCACCTCGCCTCCTTCTACTCTCCTATCCCCCCACTTGCGTAGTCGAGAATTCAGTCGACTAGCCCATATAGCAGCAAGCTCCTCCTCAACAACCACAACCGAGCCGACAGATCGCGCTCACATGTAGCACGCCGCGAAATGGCCACCAACTGACCCACATGCTAACCCCGTCGAGCCGCCACATCAGCATGAGCGAATGGAATACTCATATTAAACCCATCAAAAGAGGTGGACCCTACTCCCGACGCGACAGCGGGCCATCAATATGCTCTAGTAGACCCAGAAATTATAACCAACCCAGAACAACTAGTAACTCCCGCGTGAGCGGTTGCCGCTTTATCCCCCCCAGACGCCCATACCTTCGGAGCTACACAGACTTCGCGGACAAAGCTCGCCACCTAAGCAACCTAGTAGTCCCAAGACCCCTTGAGCAACCCCCCACATAACCGTCACATGCGAACACTCGATCACATCAAAAGACTTACTTTGTTGTAATAAAACTTAACAAGCTCGTCAAACCAGGCATTCTCCTCACTATGGGCTGCAAAAACTCCACAAAACAAACGCAAATAGCGCCCACTACCAGCCGTTGGGACCAAAATGTCTACCCGGAGAACATCCGTATAAGCTCCCGCCTAGATCTGGTTGCCCCAATACCACAGCATGCCAACGACACCCCCCCCCTTTGAAGCACCGGCAGTGTCGCTATCCATATCGTTCGCCGATATGTTCTCCAAGACCTCCTCTATAAACAAAAGCATACCGAATACGTCTCGGAGCATCTATGCGACCCCGATGGTAGCCCTTGCGAGACCTTCATCCAAGGCGGCCCTTACCTCAACGAGGATGAGAGGGGCAATCACTTCCTTTGGCTCATTGGCTCTAAACACCAAGGCCTCAATACATACCAAGCTTTTGATCTTGCTACTTCCATGTGCCCTCGCTCACGTCTAGAACGACATAGCTGAAGCCACCCCTAACGTGGAGAAAATATCTACGACGCCGCTGAATAAGCATGGAAGGAAGACGAAAACGACGAGACTGTTGTAAGTAATACCGTATACGTATTAGTTGCAGATAGCTACTGTAAGCTACTCTAGATATGATTAGTACATGTCTAGATCGGACATACCGATAAACTGTTTGACTCGGTACAGAGTTGTCGCTAGGCTACAGCTCTCTCACTTCTGATGTCCCGAAACCACGCATGAAGGCTGGTTGTCGGTGTGACTGTCCCGTTTGCGGGACTGTGACTGTAACTACGTTTGCGTGAGTTATCTTCCACACTACCAGTGCTTGCATGGTTTAATAGGTTATGGGCCCCCGCCTCACGTCATTCACGCGCGACAACCTAGTTCGGCGAGCCGCGATCGACAGCTCTCCCGCAGAAGGCAAGTTTCTATAGACACCTAGTACTTTCACCTTGTAGTCGGCGGTATCGCCAGTACAAACTGCGATTTAAAACCCGCCACCGCCCCTCTTAAGTCAGCTACTCAACGGCGATAGCCAGCTACCCACACCGACGCACTCGTCGTGTGTGGACAGGGTGCAAATATGTCCAAGCTGGAGAACGTGGGGGCGCACTATAGGGTGAATACGCATCCACAGGTTGCACAACAGCCGTAGCTTACCTTTTTATTTTTATATCATCTTAGTGACTGAGCCGTCAGCTCAGCGCTCCACTTGTCCTGGCCTTGGCCTCGACTTGTGCCCCACACTGGGTGGAGGATACAGAAAAGGTGCTTTGAGACACCCCGGGGCTACAGGCCGAGGGGTCGGCGGGCATCAGGCCGTCTCTCCGCAACCACTGTTAGGCACGAGTCCGGCTAGCGGTTTTTACCGCTGCCTGCTTTTTATTCTGCTCTTTCTTTTTCGCCCTCTGTCGAAATGGCGCCGAAAATTCGCTCTGCCGACTCTCCGCAGGTCTCGCCTCCTGATTCCCCTCACCCAGGCTCTCAGCAGAGCACTCTCGATCCCACCCCGGATACTCTCGCGCTGCTCCTTGCGCAAATGGCGCGCATTAACGCTCGCCTCGACTCGCAGTCGGCCGAGGTTGCTGCTGTTGCTGCTGCGGTTGCTAATCCGCACACCCATGTCGCTCAGCGCCGCCACGAAGCGCACCTCGAACCCTTTCGGGACGGCCACGACGTACACACCCTGCTTGAGCATCCCCAGTCTGGATACGCCCCACCGGACGCACAAACGGCCTTCGCTGCTGCTACCGCTGCAGCTCATGTTGGCGACCCCACAGTCGCACAGCGCCGTCCCGATGCGCCCCGCGAGCCCTCGCGTCCCGATGCGCACCGCGACCCCTCGCGTCACGACCTCGAGGTTGAACACCTCCCACCACACCCCCCCCCCTACCCCCCAGCTAGATATGCCATTCACCACCCCGGAGCTCTCATCCCGGAGGCGCGCCCTCACCTCGTCCCCCCCTCCCGTGACCACCCGCACCCGTACGGCCCGCCGCATCCCATGGCCGGCCGCTCTCCCTTTCCCGGTGGTCCACCTCCTCCCTTCCATGGACGGCATTCTCCCCCAACCCAGCGTGCCGACCACACCACCCGTGGCAGCCGTCGCCCCACCATTGACCCGGTAGTCATCGGCCGAGCGGCACACGAAGCCCCCGGCTTCGACAAGGACGCCCTCAACCGGTCCATGAAGTTGTCGGTCCCCGTCATGGGCCCGACCACGGACTTTAAGCAATGGAAGAGGACCTTCCTTAGTTTCCTCTCCATCAAGGCCGCATATCTCATTCCGCAGCTGGCCATCCGCGACTCCGGCGTTTGGCTCGACGAACTAGCACAACACTACGCCTACACGCTGCTCCTCCATGCACCCAACGCGAATCAGCGCGCTGACCAGGCGATGAAATGCGTTTCTCTAGCCCGCCCTGACTGCGCCGCTGCCGCGTGGGACATCTTGTGTGAACGCCTCGACCGTCGGTCTTTTGCTCGCTCCTTGTCCCTCCTGGAAAACCTGATGGTCAGACATCGCTCTGGTCAGTCACTCAGTGACTATGTCCACTCCATCCGCCACACCTTTGACGACTACAGCGAGACGTGCCAAATGGTTGATGGCTCCGCTGCCATCTACCCCCACAACCTCGGTCTCCTCATGCTGTGCGGTTTTTCCAGCAGCGGCCCACACGGTCAAGCGAAACAATGCGTCATCAACGCCTTGGACACAGACTACCTCATGTCGGCTGATGAAGTGATGGCCAGCATCCTCCACCTCGAGCACAACATGGACGACGACCCTGCCCCGGACACACCCGCTCCGGCCACATCACCCCCTCCCATCTCCGCGTTCGTCGCTGCGGGCCGCGGCTCGCACAGCGGTCGAGGCCAACCACACCGTAACCCTCGCGGCCATCGACCCAACAAGTGTGGCGTTTGTGGCAGCCTCAACCATCTCATGTCCGCCTGCACTGCCACGGATGACGCTACCCTTGAGTGGAACCTCGCCAAGCGTAAGATGACCGCCCAGAAGTACGGCGCCGCCGGTGGCACCACCTCTGCTCACGCTACTCTGCTGAACGACGTCCCTGCCGACGACGCCCCCGCCGATGACACCGACAGCTTACCCACCCTCGAGGACTGCGCTGATGACTACGATGACGACGAGGTGAGTGTCCCTTTCAGCTTTGTGGCATTCTCCTCTTCCCTCGCCCCAGGTCGTATCCTATCACAGTTTTGGGTCGTTGATTCCGCCTGCTCGATTAACCTCACCGCGTTCCGAGATGACTTCGTGAAGTTCACACCCGCCTCCGCTCCCTCTCGCGTGGGCGGTGTCGGCGTTGACGTTCATGGCAGTGGCTCAGTGCGGATTTCTGTCAGACTTGCCTCTGGCCAGCTCATTCACCGCATTGTGTATGCACTCTACACCCCCGACCTATCATCTCGCTCCGCTCAGCGTATCGGCAGACTTCTTAGTGTTAGCTGGATGCAAACTCACTGCGGGTGTGAATTCGTCTTTCCCTCCAACTCTGACACTAGTATGCTTTTGGTACCCACAGGCATGGGTGTGCTAGAACCGTCCGGAAACGGTCTCTACCTCCTTCCCCACTAGCCGGACCTCCCTTCAAGCCCATCCGCAACGGCGGCACTTGACCCCTCACCTCAGGTTGCCCTTACTGCCCAGTGTGATCCCGTCTTATGGCACCGTCGATTTGGCCACCTCAACATGCAAAGCCTTCATGCCCAGCATAATCACGGTGTCCCGACTAACCCTGTGTTGACTAGCGCTTTAACCAAAGTTTCTTGCGACTCTTGCTTACTTCACAAAGCCACAGCTGCACCACGCAACACAGCCGCTTGCGCAAAGCCATCCCACCCCCTCCTCAACATGTCCGCTGACCTATGGGGCCCGGTCAATGTCCCCTCCCCACATGGCCTCCGCTACTGCTTGCTCGTCATCGACCACCACACCAACTACATGTGGGTGCGGTTCCTTAAGTCTAAAGACGACGCATGTTCGGAATGGGAAACCATCCTCTTGGACATCAAACACATGCATGCCCGCCATCACTCCCAGACGGGCGCGTTCGCACCGGTCCTCAAGTTTACTCAGATTCTGTGTTTGAAGCTGCTGTCACTCGCCGGATGTGCGCACACCTCGGCGTCGGGGTGCAGTTCTCTGCCCCATACGCCCACCACATGCTCGGAAAGGCCGAACGTCCCTGGCGCACTATCCGGGACAATGCATCGGCGATGCTCCACAACATGGCCGTTCCCAACTCCATGTGGTCGTACGCTGTCAGCACTGTTGTGTACCTTCGCAACCGCACATACAGTCGCTCGGTCGGACCTAATGGGGGCGTCCCCCTCACACTCCTTACGTCGTCGGTGCCCGACGCCTCCAAGTTCCGCGTCTTCGGCTGCGCCGTTTTCGCCAAGGTCCCCGACAAACAACGTCGGAAACTCAGTGAAAAAGCATTTCGCGGCGTCATGGTGGGCTATCCCCCTGACGCACCCGGGTATCGTGTCTACAATCCGGAAACGCGTCGCATCACCACTTCCGTACATGTTGTCTTTCATGAAGACACATCAAGCTTCGACACACAACCCTCCGTCGACTCGGCCATCACCGACTCTTCGGACGCCGTACCCGCAGACTCACCCCTACCCCCCTCGGCAGCCCCTCGCCATGCTCGGCTCCGCTCCAACCCCATTCGCTACGGCGATATGGTTGCCCACTTGTCCGACTACCCACCAACCCTCGTAACGGCGTGTTGTGATCCTGAACAAGGCAAAGCTCAAGAGGACATATTTGAGCACCCTCACGTCCCCGACCTTGTCACGGGTCCCCCACACACACCTGCCGGCACGTCCTCTACCGCCGTCGCCCTCCTCTCCGCCCGAGAGTGTGTGGAACCAAAATCCTACCGGGCTGCGCTGGACAGCGCCCAAGCCCCCCAATGGCAAGCCGCTATGCAATAGGAGTATTCCTCCCTCATCAGCAACGGCACGTGGGACCTTGTGGACCTCCCCCCAGGCCGCATGGTCGTCAACAGCATGTGGATCTTCAAAGTCAAGTCGGATACAACCGGCGACGTCTCCCGCTTCAAAGCGCGGTTCGTCGCCAAGGGGTGCAGTCAACGCGTCAGTCACCGAGACCTTCTCCCCGGTCATCCGCATGGCCAGCCTGCGTCTCTTCCTAACCATCGCAGCCGCCCGCGGCCTTGAACTCTGCCAGCTTGACATCGACACAGCGTTTCTCTACGCCCCCATCCGTGAGGATGTGTACATCCGCCAGCCCCTCGGCTTCACCGATGGAACGTCCAAGGTTTATCACCTCAAGCGCTGCCTCTACGGCCTTAAGCAGTCCCCCCGCGAGTTCAACATGCTACTTCGTGCATGGCTCGTCGGCCATGGATGGCAACAATGCGTCTCCGACCCGTGCATCTACATCTTCCACACCGGCCACGTTTTCGCCATGATCGCCTTGTACGTCGATGACATTCCCGCGGCCTGCAATGATGCCACTTGGCTCGCATCGTTCAAAGCCCAACTCGGAGCACGGTTCAAGATCAAGGACCTAGGCGACCTCTCCCAACTCCTCGGCATGCACATCACCCGCGATCGCTCCACGCGCACGATCTCGCTGGACCAGTCCAAGTACCTGCGCGACATCCTAGCCAAGTACGGCATGTCCGACTCTAAGCCGTCGTCACTTCCGATGGACCCGGGCTTTCTCGCCGGCCTCGCATACTTGAATTCGCCCTCTCTCACAGGGGTGGCCAAGGACGTCTACCCCAGCCTCATGGGCAGCCTCCAGTATGCCGCTGTTTGTACACGCCCCGATGTCTCCACGGCGTTGAGCATCCTCGGCTCTGCCCAAGCCCCACCCACCGAGGCACACTTGCAGGCTCTGAAAAAGGTCTTCCGCTACCTCCATGGCACCATCGACATGCGCCTGGACCACAGCCTCCAACTCACAGGCTTTGCCGACGCTGATTGGGCCAACGATAGCAGCACCCGCAATTCTCGCTCCGGCCAGGGACTGGATCCGCCATTTTTTTGTTGGGTTCGGATCCATGAGTACTTGATTTTTTCGGATCCGGAACTAGTGAGTACCTCTAAAAAAGGGATCCGGATCCCGCGATTACCTGTGATTCTAGGGTTCGGACCCCGCGATTACCTACTGAACCTTGGGTTCGGACCCCGCGATTACCTGTGATTCTAGGGTTCGGACCCCGCGATTACCAGTGATTCTAGGGTCCGGACCCCGCGATTACCTACTGAACCTAGGGTTCGGACCCCGCGATTACCTGTGATTCTAGGGTCCGGATCCAGCGATTACCTGTGATTCTAGGGTTCGGATCCAGCGAGTACCTGTGTTTTTGATTCCGGAACCGAGTACATGAGTACTTCTAAATTTTTTGGTTCCGTTGGATTCGTTGGGTTCGCGATTCCAACAAGTACTCGAAGTACTCATGCAAATTGATACAAATTGCGCATTCTGGGGGAAGTTTGTAGTGCAATTTGAATTTTTACATCTCTACTAGTTCTATTGCGCCTGCTCATGCTTGGATCCCATACAATAGATACGTACAATTCACTTCCCATACTTTCTGCCCGCTGCAAACATATTTAGTACTTTACAGTCTATCCCATACAATTTAGCAAAGCTTTTGGACCCTCCGGCAAGTGCCACAAGCAATGTATGTGAGTTTATAGCCCTCCGGCTCAAAAAAGACACTTGCCATCACAGGGAAACAGATTCCGATGCAGTACCATATTTCACATATGATGTGACAAGTAATGCCAAATGGTTTATCGCATGGCCAGTGCGAGTCCACCAAATGAACATTAAATGCACAAAATATGGATGAAAACAGGTTTCAGACAACCATTTCTTACAGTTTATATAGACTTGTGACAATTGAAATTGAAATTGTTCACAACATGTGACAACCATATTCCTCGCGCATACATAATTCAACAATTACATGAGACTAACAAGGCATCCTCTAGGCTATCTTCCTTGGTGTTCTTCTTGAACGCGTCATGCATTCGCCCCGCTTTGTTGAACAAACGCTCGCATGCAGCAGAGGTAGCAGGCATAGATAAGTACTACCGCGCCATTAAAGCCAAGTCGGGGTACAGAGCTGCATGTGTTTTCCACCATGTCAACACACAAATGTCCTTGTCCGTTTCTTGGGGCAGCTCAAGGTAACGCTCTAAGTCATCCTTTTCCACGTGCTTGGCTGTAGAGGGCGTCACACGCCCAGTCAAATCCCCGGAAAGGAATGCAGTGAAAGACTTACTCTTCGACGACATCAATTGCTTGCCAAGCTCTGCAGCATTCATGCTTGGATAAGCACCGCCTTCTGCTCGCTCTCTTCCGGCTCTGTGAGCGACTGCTCTCCAAATTCCCTTCTTGCAGCCGCCAACATTGTAGGCGCAAAGTCGGGACGAATGCCATTGAAGTCCAGATTCTTAAACCTGCACAATTCACATTTTTAGTTAACATAGCAAATGCACAAGTAAATTTGCATACACACACACACACAGAGGAACACGTAGAGAGCATACAAAATAGGTACACAAACGAACACCACACACACATGCACACACATTCAGAAGCAGATGCACATACAAGCCAACACACACACAAGCAGATAAACACAAACACATCCATAAGACACACACATGCATAAGATAAACACACACACAAACATAAACACACATGCATAAGACACACACACAAACACACATGCAGAAGTACATGCGCATACAAGCACGCACACACACACACACACACACACACACACACACACACACACACACACACACATACAAGCACTCAATACAAATATGCATAAGCATATACACGCAAACACACACACACACACACACACACACACACACACACACACACACACACACACACACACACACACACAAGGACGCTCAGATACAATCACATCTATTTATCAACATTCAATATTTTTATCAGGTATATAATAGAAACACATGTGCAAAACTTAAACACATGCACACACAACTATTACAAGGTACTCACCGAATGTCCAGCAATGTCGCAATCCCTATCTTGATGTAATCGTTCTCCCTTATGTTCGTGAAAAAACGCTCAATGATTCCGGCCCGCAGACTCTCCCTTGCCTCCGCCATATGAGGCTCCATGTCCTTCGCTTCGATGGTGTACAAGTCCACATCCCTCCGCTCATCTTGCAGTGAAACGGACTGTGTGACGACAGCTGCTTTAACAGAGTGCCTAACATAGGGTAAACAAGTGATATGGTTACATAGTCCCCCTGCAGCAAATTCACAACTTGAGCCACTGGCCACAGCACAGTGCAACAATATGCTTAAAGACAAAGTAACCTTTTATGTGGGAAAGCAAAGAACAGAAAAGCATCACAGAACAGCGATAACATAGTGTCGACAAGCTCAACTGCAACGCTATTAATATGGCTTTGATAGAGCACATAAACAGAGACATAAATGTGCGGGCGGAGGCGGGGAGTGGGCGCCATGCGGCGCTACCGAACCGCGCAGTGCAACAATATGCTCAACGACAAAGTAACCTTTTACGTGGGAAAACAAAGAACAGAAAAGCATCACAGAACAACGATAACAAAGTGTCGACAAGCTCAACTGCAACGCTATTAATATGGCTTTGATAGAGCACATAAACAGAGACATAAATGTGCGGGCGGAGGCGGGGAGTGGGCGCCATGCGGCGCTACCGAACCGCGCAGTGCAACAATATGCTTAACGACAAAGTAACCTTTTACGTGGGAAAGCAAAGAACAAAAAAGCATCACAGAACAGCGATAACAAAGTGTCGACAAGCTCAACTGCAACGCTATTAATATGGCTTCGATAGAGCATAAACAAACATAAATATGTGGGCGGAGGCGGGGAGGGGGCGCCATGCGGCGCTACCGAACAGTACAGTGCGACAATATACTAAACGACAAAGTAACCTTTTACGTCGGAAAGCAAAGAATAGAAAAGCATCACATAACAGCGATAACAAAGTGTCGACAAGCTCAACTGCAACGCTATTACTATGGCTTCGATAGAGCAAATAAACAGACATAAATGTGCGGGCGGAGGCGGGGAGTGGGCGCCATGCGGCGCTACCGAACATCACAACGCAGCTAACTCGGGGGTGAGGGCAAAGCGGAGGGGGGGGGGGGAACTCTTGCTTACCTCTTCAACTTTCTCTTGCTCGTTGTGAAAGTCTTCCAGCAGGGTGGACCAATAGGCTTGACGCCTTACGTTGAGCTCGGTTTTTGAAGTGGCGGCTAATTGTGATAGGACTGGATGTGGACGGGCAGGTTATGGTGGATTTCAAGCGCGTACGCACCGTTTAAATAGCCCTTGGGTGGGCTACAATCGATTCAAGGCTGCGGAATGACAGCAATCGGGGCTATTGAACCAATCCTAGACATACACCTCAGCAGATTTGCATTGCCAAATACCTCCCAAAAAAACAGCGTGTCACTTCGGGCAACCACAGATTCGTGAGATACTCGGAATCGTGAGTACTGATTGGGTATCACGATTCCACATCGTTTTGCGAGGATGAGGTACTCGCGATTACCGCGAATCCATTAAAGTACGATGAATACCGGATCCAACGATTACTTACAATAACTGGTACCGGAACCAACGATTACTTACAATAACTGGTACCGGAGCCAACGATTACTTACAATAACTGGTACCGGAACCAACGATTACCTACTGAACCTAGGGTTCGGACCCCGCGATTACCTGTGATTCTAGGGTTCGGACCCCGCGATTACCTACTGAACCTTGGGTTCGGACCCCGCGATTACCTACTGAACCTAGGGTTCGGACCCCGCGATTACCTGTGATTCTAGGGTCCGGACCCCGCGATTACCTGTGATTCTAGGGTCCGGACCCATGAGACCAAGTCCGAACCCGAGTAGTCTCGTGGATTCGCGGCTCCTTAGGATCCGGATCCAGTCCCTGGCTCCGGCTACCTCTTCACCCTCGGACGCGGGCCCATCAATTACAAGTCCAAACAACAGACTTGTGTGGCTCAATCCACGTGTGAAGCCGAGTACTACTCTGCGGCTGACGCCACCAAGGGGGGACTCCACCTCCGACAACTCATGGGGGAAATCTTCGACTCCCCCATCACCGAAACCCCCACCATCTGGGAGGACAACCAAAGCGCCATTGCATACTCCCAGAATGCCTTGGTCAGCGAGAAGACTAAACACATCGGCCTGAAGTGGCACTTCCTCAAAGACCACGTGGAGCAAGGGACCATCAAGTTGAGGTACCTCCCCACTGACCAGATGGTGGCTGACATGCTCACCAAACCCCTCCCAGGACATGCACTAGCAAGACACCGAAGTGCGATCCTTGGAGGACAAGACCCAATGCAACGCTTCATCCCGTAGCTACCTTCAGGGGGAGTGTTGTAAGTAATACCGTATACGTATTAGTTGCAGATAGCTACTGTAAGCTACTCTAGATATGATTAGTACATGTCTAGATCGGACATACCGATAAACTGGTTGACTCGGTACAGAGTTGTCGTTAGGCTACAACTCTAACACTTTTGTTGTCCCGAAACCACGCATGTAGGCTGGTTGTCGCCGTAATTGTTCCGTTTGCGGGACTGTGACTGTAACTACGTTTGCGTAAGTTATCTTCCACACTAAATGTGTTCGCATGGTTCAATAGGCCCCGCAGGGGGTACGCTCGCATGCCCGTTGGCACTCACCCTCACCTCCTCGTGGTGGGCATTGGTTACCCTATTGCCGTGCTTGGCTTGGCACGGTAGGGGGCTAGGCGGGGTGAGCCGACGGCTGCGATCCGTGTGATTAACAATTGTCAAGAAAGCCTTGTACAAGGGGCTGTAAAAAGATAATATGTGTACGCTAATATCACCAAGATCACCCGCTCGGCTCGTCCGGTATTCTATTTTGCGGCCATGTGTCCTTAGTAGTTCCTCTTCCGAAGAGGAGGCGGGGGAGTTTCTGTGACAATTTTACGGCGAGTTGGGTACGGCGTATTCGGGCGGCGGGGGGGGGGGGGGGGGGGGGGGGGGGGGCGTTGGATATGGCGGCGGGCTGTTGCTTCAATGGGATTATCCCACCGTCGGCTTACTTGCAGCGAGTCCACATATTGACGTAACTCCGGGAAGTCATCGTAAAGTAACGTCGTCGTCGTAAGTTGTTACGTTGATATGCAGAAGGCTCTTCTCATGTGTGGAACTTTGCCGATTGTTCCGTCATTGGCGTGACGTTAATCGCGAAAAAAAAACTTTACGTCCCCTACGCACTTTGGCGCGTCTTGCGCATGAGCTTTTGAATCTCGAATGACATAAGGAAATACTATGGACGGCGTTCTTTTGTCTTGGTCTCCACATTTGTTCTATGCATCAGGGTGAAGCGTCGCGTCGTGCCGAACGGTAAAGAGACATACTCGTCATCCAACCATGGTAAACAAAGCACCATAATATCAACAACGCGTAAATCACGAAAGACGTAAGTAATCCGTTGAAACTCGTGTCGAGCCAGCTCGAAAGAAATATCACAAACTACCGAAGACGTCATACGTTGTCCATTGGCGAGTCGAACTAGGAACTTAACCTTAGACTTGCGTGTTGGTAGCGAAAAGCATCGTACGATGTCTTAAGACACGAAGTCAAGTGTCGTAGCGCAATCGACTAATACAGAAATTAGTTGTCCACCATTAGGTCACTTCGAATCAAAGGGCGAGCTTCGGTAAGGTCCATTCTAAAATGACGGAAACGTCCGGGGAAAAATGTCGAATCGTAGCGATGGATTCTTTAGGGCACGTCTATTGGTACATGTACCGATGGAGGTTCGTCACGTTAGGTAGGAGCTATAGTCGCGCGGAATCGTAAATGTCGCAATCGTTATCGACCATTCACAAATGTATTGGCCATGGAGCATGCGCCACGATATCTTGCTTGGTCGGGTCGTCTATATCGACAGGCGAGTAAACAATTTTATCCTCGCAGGAAACTCATGGTGCAACTTTCCATGGCGAGTGAGCTCGTTGAATTTAGCCATGTTAGGAAAAACAAGCACAACCATCGTAAATATCGGGGTTGCTTGCCTAAAACACTCGAAATGCCGTGCAATCTGTTCGGCCACCTCCTAAGGTGGGTTGATGAATACTTACCCTCCACTTAAGTCCCTCTCAAGAATAAGACACTTGGCGAACAATGAGATAAGTCACCATGCGAGTTAAGAGCCCCATCGTCCATACAGCCCTCGAAAACGAAGAGTGAAGTTAAATCGCGCGTGTAGAGATTCGAAAACATAGTCAACCAGTTTCCAATCGATAGAACATGTGGTTGTTACATGTCCTCGTCTGTCTCTTTGCTTGCTCTCCTGGTTGTGTCATGCTACTCGATTTGCATGTGTCGCAACTAAAGTAAACGGAGGTTTCGGGAAGGAACCTGGAGCCGTTGCCGCTAACAGGATTTCATGATGGCAAGTAGACGTAGGGTAGGCAAGTGCTCCATCTCATCCGAAAAGCAGGCACGCCACCAACATTTCTGCTTGTTGGGCGTGCCGACTAGTCCTTTGCCTTCAAATCTAAACACCGGGAGACACGATTACCCTTATTGTGGCATTTGAACCAAAGTCCCTCCTCATCGAGTCGATTAGGCTCCGTGGCAAAAAGAGCCCCAACGATGGCGGAGAAATCAATTCGGCAGGTGTTTGAGGAAGGTCATCCTTTGCCTCCTCGATTGCCACGACTGCGTCCACGACATGATCCTTCACCACGGTGAGGTCGACTGAAGCCTTCAACATCATAATTGTCAAGTGGCCGCTTCTTGGAAGGGCGATTTCCACCATGGCTGTCAGTCGGGGTCGGTGTTGTCCTTGCACGGCCATGATGAGGCGAACGAGTCACGATGTCATTTAGAACATTTTGTAACTCCGCCACGAGCGGCATGTTGTACCCCTTTCGTTGGGATTATTGAGACTTGGCTTGAGTCTAAAGCTGAAAGTCTGACAACCCATTGATGAACTGCCTCCAGAGGAAATCATCCGTGGGTGGTTTTTGAGACCTCCGGAGAATATCGTTAAGCTGTTGAGACTCAGTGAGCCCTCCGTAAGTCCTATCATGGAATTAATCGCGTCATCCCGGATGTTAATAGGTAGCAAGGACGTCTTGCGAGTCTTTGTTACCAAAGACTCAAAAGCGTATGGAATCGAACCCTACACAACTTTCGATTAAACCACAAGCCGTTCAAAGGTCGTGAGAACTGAGACGTAACCCACAAGACGGCGTTGTCCGAATCATGACGATTGATGCCCAGCATGACAAAGCGCCGTAAATACATCTCGAGCCATCCTTCAAATTTACGTGCGTCTTGTCCAAATTGGTACGTATAATTAATCGCTGCCTTACGCTGCGTCTCAGTCGGAGTTACGCTAAGTCCAGCAAAGTTGGTTAAGGGGACCAGAACTCCTATACGTAAACTCGTAGGCGTCTCACCACACAGTTGATTTATGCATCCCTTGATAAACATCCACACACGACCATAATCGACAGCCGTAAAATGAAGCTAAAAGAAGAGCTGCATTGGCAGCGCAGTGTCGCGGTGAACGTCGTAAATTTGTCGAGACAATGCGGCTGCTCGAAAAGGTTGCCATTGAGCCACGTAGCTAAAATATAACAACTCGTACTTACGTTGAGACTCCTTACCAAGGGCCGTAACATGTGGCGTAAGAGTCAACCCGTCAATTGAGAGCGTAGTCGTAATGCCATACGATCCATCATCATGTCGTACGGTCGAATAAGTGATTACGGCATGCTCGACCTTGGTTAGCGTACGAAGGTTGGCATTCATGAAATGAGCAAGAACGGAAGCCAAGTATACGCACGCGACCTGATGTTTGCAAGCTAGTAACGGCACACGAAGAACAACGCTACTCAATATGATCCATAAATCGACGACGGTTATGGTTAAGCCGGTTTCCTTGGAAAATTCGCGAACGGCCTCGTCGACTAGCTCTTCGTTAGGCAAAATAAAACCGACATGAAACCAATATTTTACCAGTTCAAGGCTCGCGTTGTAACACAAGTGTGATGTATGAGGCATTGGTTCCTCAAACATGCAGTACGACCACAACGTAGTTACCGGGACCAACGGAAGCAGCGTCGAACGAGCAAAGCAACAACGAAAGCGTGTGAAGATCAAAACGCTCCGAAATTAGTGTGACAGTTTGCCTCTAAAAGCTAAGTGAAGACACCATATAATGCTTGCTTGTTGTTGCTTTCACTCATGGTGACCGTGCATATTGAGAGGGATGGAAGATGCATGATTGTTTTTGTTTACTATTAGAATATAATTAAAAACATATTGGTTAATCGTGTCGTCGTTCACCGCCCTCTACCGCACTTATGTTGAATATTATATCTAGCCTAGCTAGATCTTGCTTGCTCTCGCGTGGTCCTCGTGTGAGGCGCTAGGGATTTTCTAACGGCTTGATCACACGAGCGACGTAGCTTGTCTGTCTCGGAAAGTTAGAGCAATGCGTCGTGCAGCACGTTAGACCAAATGTGCGTACTATGCGTACATGGAGGTACTAGTAGAATAGTAGTGTAAAATACCCTCGAGCTAAATCGCAGTGGCGATGTCGCCGCGGTACGTCCTTCCGATGAAAAAACACAAATCAAATTAGTAACGTGTAAATGTGCTATGAGTTGCAATGTATTGTTACGTGATAATACTTGTCACAAATGTAGTGTAAATCGATCTTTGCCAACGGTCAAGCATTCGTTGTTTGAAGCACCACATCGGTCGTCGCTCCTTCTTGCTCGCTCATTACACAGTGACACTATCTATATAGCTAGAGTGCTCTTGATTTGATGTATTGTAGACGAATCGCCTATCGGTGTTAATATTAAAATTGAGTTATGAAAATTGTTAACAACACGTACTGACGCTTCTTTAGCGTTATGTCTAAGTTTGTGAGTATGTGCCTGCTTGAGTGAGTGGATGGGAAGTGCCAATAATGAGAAACATGAAGTGCAGTTGCGACAAAATAAACGAGCGGTAGCCGCCGCAAGCAGAATTTTACGCTTGCTACATTGAAATTCGTGATGATTAATTGCCATGACAAGTCTACCGATACTTGAATAACAATCAACACCAAACAATGGCAACTTTCCCATCGGTGGCACGTGGCGATGTAACATTTTATACACGGTTATGACCGCCCCTTCACATGGCAACTTCCAATGCCGGTAATGTCATGGTCGTGGCGGCAGTTTTCGTGTCGATGCCATCCGTTTTCGGCACCGACGACTATGTAAAAGAGGCAATCTAATTAGGCACAATACTTATCCGTGCATCGAGCTGTAATCCATGTAATGTATATTAACTAGAAAAATAGCCGTCGACGATGTAATACCGTCCTAGATTTATTGAATGGATATTAAAAAAAACACTAATGTGTACAATGACTCGTTAGCTCAATTCAAAAGTGGGCTTGGTCGATTTCCAATAGAACAAGAAAAATCAACACATCGTTACAACCATCATTCAAAGAATATATTGACACGTCAAAATTGTTTATCTATTACATGTGTCAATCATTTTAGTCAACCATATAAAAATTGGAATTGAAATCGTTCATAGCGAGCCGGCAAACGGGACCGGAAGCCATCTATCGGGCCACTCTACCTAGCCATACATGACTTATGAGCAAGTTGGGCCCGGGTCTCTTCGACCAAGTACACCTATCGACACACCTAGCTTCACTGTGTGTCGACTTTCCTCGGGAGTTAGAAACTGTAAACAATCACAGCAATTGCCCCCCCCCCCCCCCCCCCCCCCCCCCCCCCCCCGGCCGCCTAAACAGTAACAACGTAATAATTTTGTTATCAAGAAAAGAATAATATAGAATAAAATCCACTAAAATAAAATCCACAAGAAATGCAAAAGTAAACTGCTGCTCGACCTTCACGATGCGCGGCCCGCTCCCACCGAACCGGGGTGCCGACCGGCCTAGGCCGGTCGGCGTTCGGGAGGGACGACGGGCCAGCCTAATCTAGCTCCCGCGTGACTTCGGTCTTGCCGAAGAAAGGAGGGGAAAGGCTGGCAAAAAACCTTCCTCGCGTGGTCGCTCGTCGATCCCGCCCGCCTGCCGCCGCATCCGGTAAACCCCGCCCCAAGGTCGTTGCCGCGTCTACCGACGCGACGGTCCTCCTTGTCGAGGCCCCCCCTCACCTCGAGGACATGTGGGAATGACCGAGACACACATACATAGAAAAAATGGGCGCTCTTGCCTCCGCGCTTGAATCTCCCCCGCTCATTTCCTCGGTTTTTCCTTTGTCTGGAGAGACCATGGTACTACCCAGGTACCTTTAAGATAGTCCGGCATGCGGTGGCACCCAGGTACATGTAAGATAGTCCGGCTTGCGTCCGTACCCTCCCCCCTTTGGTCGCGCGTCCACCGAGCCGCTTTTGTTGAGCGGGGGCCTCCGCGCTCACCCGGGCCCACACTCAAGAGTTTGTAGGTCTGTCGGGGTAGTGGGTCTCGAAGAGGGGGGGGTGCAGGTCACCGTAGTCGGATCCGTCGGGCCGCGGATGCACGGATATTAGTCAAAACCCTCCGTACGGGGGTTTCCAGCGGCGCCGACCCGGAGGGTCGTCGTCGCGAGATCGTGTCGCTCCTTCCGTCGCGACCGGCCTCCTTGCCCCCAAAGCTTACTCCCCCCCCCGGGAGATGTAGCTTGTCGACGTAGCGGCTCGCTAGTGAGCACCCTGCCCTGGTGCTGCTCCCCAACTAGTTCGGCGCCGGGTACGGACATTACTTTAGTTTCCGAAAAAGTCCTCCGTATAGGGCTTTCCGGCGGCGGCTGATCCTGAGGATCGCCGCCGCCTCAGATAGCCGCTCTTCCGCCTGCAACCGGCCACCGGCATGTGCCATGTCTTGCCTCACCCCCCGGGAAGTTTCGACTGGCACATGGCTCATCGACGGCTAGCGAGCGCCCTTTGCTGGCGTTGCTTCTCGGTTGGCCATCACTAGCTCCAACACCCGCTTGCCACCGCTGATCCGGCCGTACCCTCCGTGCCAGCAAACGCTCCTGTAGTACATGCCCCACCCCCTCGAAGTAGGACTGTATTCAGTAGTATCCGACCGCGAAAAACATATCGGACGGCCCGAGCGGGAGATCTTGGTGCCGGTATTGCACAGAAAGTATATTTTTCAAAAACCCTTTGTATATGGCTTTCCCGACAGCTGTTGACCCTACGGATCGAGCTGTCGGCCCTCTTAGCCCCCTACAGTGCCAGGCCCGGCACGGCGACGGGGTTTCGAGCGCCCACCACGGGGAGGTGAGGGGATGCCGACGGGCCTGCGAGCGTAACCTCCTACGGGGCCGCCGCCGCTGCGCCGCCGGTGGGCGCCTAGTCAACCATAATTATTATCGTATTTGAAATTGAAATTGAGAATGTATTACAACAATATCGGCAAATTAGACCGATTGCTGTCTAACGGTCATCAAATACTTTGCCTTTTAGGACACGTACGAGAGCAATTGGTCTGGATACTCTTCGACCACGTACATCTCTCGACACACCTCTCTCCCATGTGTGTGTGCCGACGTTCCTCGTATGTTAAGACTACGAGCAACCGCAGCAATTGCCACAGCCCCCCCCCCCCCCCCCCCCCCCCCCCCCCCCCCCCCCCCCCCGCCTTTAAGCCATAAAAACAAAAATAACATTTTTGAAATCAAGAAAAAATATATCTTAAAACAAATCCACTTGTCAAGAAATGCAAAATGATGAAATAATTGCTGCTCGACCGTCATAATGCACGGCCCGCTACCACCGAACCGGGGTGCCGACCGGCCTAGACCGATCGGCTTCCGGGAGGGGCGACGGGCCAGCCAAATCTAGCTTACACGTGACTTTGGTCTTGTTGGAGATTGGACGGGAAAGGCTAGAGAAAAAACCACATTCACGTGGTCGCTCGTCGACCCAACCGTCGCATATGGTAAGCCCCGTCCCAAGGTCATTGCCGCTCCTCCCGTCGCGACTTTCCTCCTTGCCGAAGTCCCCCGTCACCTCGAGGGCAAGTGGGGGGGGGGGGGGGGCGAGAGTCCGAGACAGCCATGTAAAAAATAGGTTGCGCTCCAGACGCTGCGCTGAAAAGCTTTTCCCGCAATTTCCTGGGCTTTTTCTGTGCTGATACCCGGGTACCAGTAAGGAAACCACCCAACGATCGTACCCTCCGCCTACCATTTGCGCGCCCGTCGAGCACCTTTGTTTCGAGTGCTAGCCTCCGCGCTTCCCCGGCCTCGCAATCTCTAATATTAGGTGCGCCAAGCGACAGTGAGAAGCGGCAAGGTAGGGGATGGTCGCCATTCCCGGATCCAAAGGCCGCGGGGGTAGGGACATTATTCGAAACCCTCCGTACAAGGTATTCCGGCGGCGATTAATCCCGAGAATCGCCGTCCCTAGACCTCGCCGGTCCTGCCGTCGCGACAGTCATCCTCATTGATGGTGCCGTGTTGCCCCCCCTCTGGGGAGCTCGACGTCAGTGTGATGGTCGACGAGTAGCGAGGGCCCTTCCTTGGCGTTGCTTAGTAGCGGTTGCCCACCGCCCGCTCCAACACCCTGAACCCAACGGTGATCCGTCGCACCCTCCTCACCCAACAAATTCACAAATACATGCCCCATTCCCCCTAAG